>PVJC01012452.1:29284-39681 GCA_004026665.1 Murina feae
GGGGGCGGGGGGGGCGGGGGGCGGAATGGGGTGAGCTGGGATCGGGGAGGGTGGCTATCAACCAAAGGACTTATTTGCATGCATATAAGCATTACCAATGGACACAGTCACTAGGGGGATGAGGGCATGTGCTGGGGGGTAGGAGTGGCCAGAGAGAGGTCAATGGAGGAAAACAATATGGTAATATTGTAATGGCTATGTACAGGGCAAGGGGGTACTTAAAATATTAGAAGGACCACTCTGTAAAGTATATGATTATCTAACCACTATGTTGTGCACCTGGAGCTGATGCAGAATAATATTGAATGTGAACTATAATGGGAAAAAAAGATAGAAAAAGGAAAAATAAATCTTAAAAAAAGTGTGTTTTAACCCTGGCTGGTACTGTTGAGTGGTTAGATTGTTGGCCTGTAAACCAAAGGGTGGAAGATTTGATTACCAGGCAAGGCATATACCTGTGTTGCAGATTCAATCTCTGCCCCCAGTTCGGGTGCATGCAGAAGGCAACCAATTCACATGCCAAATCAATGTTTCTCTCTCTCTCTCTCCCTTTCTCTTTTCTATTCTCTTAAAAAAAAAAAAAATCAGTGGGGAAAAAAATGCCAGGTAAGGATTAAGTAACTGCAAAACAACAAAAAGTGTTTTCATTCCAGCAGTTATTGTGGAGAAGAAATAACCATGTAGAAGTAGCATGTCCCAAGAAAGGTTAACACAAGGGATGCAGATCAGATGACTATAACATCTTGTCTATTTTTCTATGTTATGTATAAGAAACAGAAGTTTAAGTTACCTAATTTTGACAAAAGAAGTAATGCAAATATTGTAAGCTTTACATCAATTTACTTTGTACAATTTCAGCAAACATCTTTCCAATGATTTCATTATTTCTTTTAAGGTTACACAATAGAGGATGAATTCTTAATGTCTGCAAATGAAGGGATCTAACTTCCCCAGTTACTAGACTAGAAGAGAGGTGAAGCTTACTGGAAATTATAGCAGAACATATGGAGGAAGGTCATACAGAGGGATGCCACTGGTAAACTGGATATTTTCTACTACACATGTATTTTGAAGAGTTTTAGGGGGAGTGGTGGAGAACCCAACACATCTAATTTTGACTGCTTACTTAATTTCAAGATGGTGCTGTCTATTACACTGTTATGGTGGCTTCCTTATGACACCAATACTTCATTCTCAAGCTATTATGTTGTTTATAACTACCTTCCACTAATTAAGTAATAAACTGAGTCAGATTCTCCCATTCGCCAATCCTAAATGAGATAACTTTGGAAGCTATATTAAAATTTTAACTCAAAACATAAGCACCATTTTCAGAAGCTGTTTAATTATTATGCTAACACTGGGGAAATATGACTCAACACATCTTAAATAATTGGTGCCATATATTGTGCTGGCTGAGTGCAACTTTTAAAAAATCAATTACTAAGTTGTCATACATCAAAACAGAATTATGATTCCTATTAGTTGAGGTGCAAGCTATCCTTATTCCAAGCACAGAATCTACATCTTCATTCGAGGTAGACAAAGGATTGTTGCATACATATAGCTGAGCTAAATAGGAGCTTGCATCCAAAGGGATAGGCATTTATTATTAATCTGATATTGAATGCCATCTAAGCATTTCTGAAGAGTCATAAACCCTTCATTGTGCAAGAAAATCATTTACCTAGTGGAATTTATGTAGACTGATCTTTAAGAAGAATGGTAGGATGCAATGAGTTGCATTTGAAATGTCTATACAAAAGTTGTTGTTATTTTCCCCAATTATTTCATTTACAATGGTACCTTTCCTACTGGTATTGTTCTCAAAATGTGGTGCTTGGATTCTTGTGGATTCCTGAGACAATTTCACGTGTCTGTAAGGTCAAACTGTTTTCTTAATAATGCCAAGATGTTATTTGATTTTTTCACTTGTGTTGATATTTGCACTGATGCTAAAAGGCAAAGGTTGCTAAAACTATTGGTTCCTTAGCTGAAACAAGACAGTGCACCAAACTATATTAGTTTAAACAATTATATTCCCCACTGCCCTACACACACAGGAGAAAAATCTGTTTTCTCTTAACAGTGTTGAAGCAATAAACATTAATTACTTTTTAAATTTACTAATTATATAAAATCTACAATCTTAAGTACTTTTTTGAGTGGACCAAGTAGTTGATGTATACATCACACTTTCAAAGAAATAAATAATTTTTAAGACCGTACTAAAGAATGTGAAGCTCTCCTAGTCATACTCTGCTGCTGTAATTAATATGGGTGTCTTAAAAAAGAAATTAAAGAAGTAAAAATTTGGTGTAGTATGATTAAGGAATTTTCTAAGGGCCATTGGTTTCAGAAGATGGAAGAAGTGAGTTTCTCTGCTTCAGGAGTATGCTAGGACAGTTAGACCATAGCTTGGGGAATGCTCAAGCTATGACAGTATCAAGTAACCACACACTGCCTCAACTGAGAGCAGATTTACAATCATTCCACACTGAATTTCTTAATAACTTGCTTTCCCTAACATCTGCAAATTTGATCACATTCCCAAATGAGTAGAAGCTTAGATTATCAGAATTGTCTGAAATTAGGGGATGAATTTTGGGTAACCAGCTAAGAAATAAATAGATGAAAAGAAAGGAAAATAATAGAAAAGTGGAGAGGAAAAAATAAGAAAGAAGAGAAAAAAAAAGATAGAAGAGGCCTATTTTTTTAAGAATCCAAATTTGTATTCATGTCAACATGAAGTTCTAGTGGCATCTGCTACTAAATTTACCATACTCACAAGCTTTCTTTAAAGGAGATGGTATGGGTGCTTTTGGTATGTTATCCCTGAGCCTGACCATAAACCAATTTCGGCTGTGTGCTGTCCCAAGAATTTACCTTCTGATTGGAGCTCAATATTTTTTCATCTATTCCCTTTTCTCTGAATATTTAGCTGTGATTCACCCAACTTAAGTAATCATTTGTGTGAAGCTTGGCCTCCAGCGTTTTCATGTTCCTCTCATTTCATAAAAACGTCCTGTTTTGTTTTGATTTTTGAGTCTACTCACCCCTTCTGCTTTCCTTTCAGAGGTCCTCAGACTAAGAGGATTCTTCATAGTTTATTATTGTTATCCTGCTGCAAATGGTAAACTGGTCATAGAGTTGTCTCCTATCACCATTTCACAGGTCCATTCAGCATTTCATCTGGATTTTCTATGACTTCTGTTTATTTTTATGTTTCAAAATGTCCTCATTTTGCAACACAGGGCAATTCAGGCTCTGTCCCCATCTGATCGAACGCCTCCCCAAGGGTCTTTTCCTGAAATAAACAGCCTATAGTCAGACACGTGGACAGTTTGCTCATCAGGTATCGGCTTCCAAATTGCTTGGCGTGCAAAGTACGGGCCACAGAGGGCTCACACCGCACGGCCTCTATCGCATCGCAGTAGTGTTTACAAATGACCCTTTATGACAGGGCCACCACTTTCCTAGACGACGTAACGGCTTACATTTATGATTTCTTATTCTGCACCTGTCTTCTGCCCAGTGCTCTGCTAGAACCTATTATCACCAAGGTTACCTCTACCTTCCCTGCTAATAAGGGATGTAATTCCTATCTATTCCGTGTCTGCTTATAGGGACACTGGACAACATTGAGCACTCCAGTGGGATCTCTGCCATCCCTCTGAACCCTCCTCCTTAGTCTCCTCCAAAGGCTCCTCTTCTCTGTTTAAATATGTTCCGTGCGTTTTCTCCTAGTCCCTCTTTACAACCTTGTCTGATTGATGACTCTCACTCTGAGGACTTGCAGTCACCAGATCTGCAAATGGAGAACTGGCCTCTCCCTGGTGTACCTTATTCAAGTCTATCCCATTTCTCCCCAAGGTCTCTTACAAGCACATCAAATTCACATTATTAGCAAAACAACTTGATGGGGTACAATACACATTACTCCAAATATGGTTTCTGGCATATGGAATATTTTTAAATGAAGAAGTTTGAGAAAATGGCAGAAACAGGAAGGTCACTCTGACCTTCTGCCCTCCCTTGCCCCCTGCCTAGTTCTTCCTTGAAACAGACCATAAGACCCACATGTGATAAGTGCCTTTTCCATACCTGGAGGGAAGAAGCATCCTTATCTCAGAAGACAAAATACAGCTCTAAGAATTCTAACAAACAGGCCTTGCTAAATTTCCCTCTGTTTACTATAGTTACCTGTACTTCTTAACCTATATTTTTCCACAACTGATCACTTTTCCTTAAACTTAGCATAAAAACACCAAGGCTTATCATTTCCTTCTGAAGGTGCCCTGTATCACCATCTATTAATGTGTAATTTCCTGTTAATCTATCTTTTCAGTTAATTTTCAGACCCAGCCAAGGGATGTAAGAGGGTTGAAAAATATTTTTGTTTCATGCCTACAGACTCATCCCATCTCCCTTGCCTCCATTCCATCCAGTCCTGCTCCCTCTCCTACATCAGTGGCACCACCATCTACCAAACTGACAAAGCCAGAAATGAGAGGATAATCCCTGACATAACCACTTTCACATCTCATCACCTAAATTCTGACATTTCAACTCCTGAATCTCCCTTCATCATCTTCTGTACAAATTACAGTAACAATTTCCAATGGGTCTCTCTGAGAAGCAGATCTTAGTGGGCTTAACACGCTTTCCATCTCAGCTAGTTGAACACTATCTTCATGGTGTTTGATAAAATAGGAAGTACACATGAAACACTTATGCACACCAAGTCATGATGGTTTGCTCAAGGAAACTCAATTGATTGAGTTGCAGGCTATCCTGGCCATTTTTCATGGAACACCACTTTTATTTGAAAGAACTGATGAACTATGACTATTCAGACTTGGATACTTCAAAGACATTTGTTGAAAATGAGCCCCTCACTTTAATGTTTTAAAGTGTTTAAGAAAAACACTTAACAGTACTTTTATTCACATGATAAAATTTGAAATTTAGAGTAAAAATTATAATTTTGGAACACTCCTATGAAGCAATGTAAGCTTGACAGCTTTCTTGATTTTTAAATATATATTATGTCAGAGAGGAAGGGAGAGAGAGATAGAAACATCAATGATGAGAGAGAATCACTGATTGGCTGCCTTTTGCATGCTGCATACTGGGAAATGAGTCCAAAATGGCATGTACCCAGCATGTGCCCTGACCGGGAATCAAATCATGACCTCTTGGTTTACTGGTTCATAAGTCGATCTTCAACCCCTGAGTCATGGAGGCCAGATAGCTTGACAGCTTTCTAATTCTAAAGACTCTTCTGATAAGATTAGCGTGATAGTAACAAACACAATTATTTTGTTATATAATTAACTAGAGGCCCAGTATCCCATTCACCATTGGGAGATCAGTGCCTGATGGCCAGAGGAAGGGATCAAGAGGTGGTCAGTGAGCTAATAGTGACTGATCCAGCGGTTGTTCTGGTTGTTTTAGTCATTCTGCCATTAGGGTCAATTTGCATGTTACCCTTTTATTATATAAGCTAGAGGCTTGGTACATGAGTGGGAGCTGGCTGGCCTGCCCATAAAGAGGTCCCAGATCAGGGCAGTGGTTCCCACTGGGGGTGGGACCGGCCTGGGTGAGGGGCCACGGGCAGTTTGCTAGCCTGCCACACCCCTGGCTTTGTCAGGAAGGATGTCTGATCTATCTGGTCTAATTAGCATATTGCCCTTTTATTAGTATAGATGTGTCAACCTTGAGAAGAGGTGTATAACCTAGTGAAGCATTTGTTCCCCAAATGACTAATGTATGATATTCCAGAAGTGAATACACATAGCCTGGCTGGTATGGCTCAGTGGCTGAGTGTTGGCATATGAACCAAGAAGTCACTGGTTTAAATCCTGGCCAGGCCACATGCTCAGTTTGCAGGCTCTTCCTCTAGTAGGGGGTGTGCAGGAAGCAGCCAGTTAATGTTTCTTTCCCATCAATGTTTCTATGTCTCTATCCCTCTCCCCTCATATTTCTCTAAAATCAATAAAAAAAAACACACCTAAACAAGTGAAGACACATAATAGATTTCAAGAAAACACAGTGTGACAAAAATTTTCTTTTATGTGGTTTCAAATTTCAAATTGCAACTCACATTTAAGAAACTACCACATGTTGAGGCTGGTATATTAACAAAGACTACCCATTATTAGTCTAAAAGAGCTCTGAGCACACTTTTCCTTTTTTCAACTGTATAGTATAAAAGACTGGATTTTTTCATGTGTTTCAACCCCACACACACACAAAAAAAAAAAAACAAACATTTTATACCAGAAGCAGTTATGTAAAATTCAGATGTTCTCTATTAAGTTAGACATTAAGGAGGTTTGGATAATTGTAAAGCAAAGCTGTTCTTAGTGTTTTTCTTTTTTGTTTGTTTTGGAAAAGATAATTTTACTTTAAAAATGTTATTTGTGTTGACATGCATTGAAATTATTAATGTTATTTTAAATACATTATTACAGAAGTAATTTAAAGCTTATTAGTTTTCACTTTTAATATGGTAAATATTAATAGATGTCTACATTAAAAATAGTGCTTTGGTCATTTTTAAAAATGTTAAAAGTTGGGAAAACTAAAAGTTTCAAAACTACTTTTTTATATGTATAATAGAATACACTACTGAATAATCATTTGTTATTTCTTGTTGATTGATTGTGATATCATTAATTTAATCCCTTCTGAGATTGAAACAATGACTTAATTATATGGTTGAGTTTTTCTAAATTCTATTTTCTAGTTTAACGTTAAAATATTTTTTGTAAATGCTTCCTATATTTTAGTTTCCAGTCTCCAGGTATGTATTTTTAACCCACAACTTCTACCTCTAGGAATTTATCTTAAGAGGATAATTGAACAAAGGCATTAAAGATGTGCATGGAAAAGTGTTTTTTATGGGAGCAAATTGTGGAAATAAATGAATATTAATCCATACTTAATTAGTTAAAGTATGTTACATCCATATGAAAGTATGTATTCCTGGTACATAAATGGAAAAGCATCCATCAAGATAATATAAAATCACACATCCAGCTTCACTGAACCTGAAATCCTAGCAAATTGTAAATGTACAATTTTCCTTTTTTTTTCCACCTCCCACTCTGAGCTTTAGCAATTACAGGCAAACTGTAAAAAAAATAAATTTTTAAAAAGATGTAGCTGCACTCAAAAAAGAAGAGAAGTATTTCAACGCACCAAAACATAAGTGTCAAATAGAGAGCAAGCCTGAAGTTACGGGTTCACTGGGGCTAGTGCACATGGAGGGAAAAGGTGATAAAGGTTCCCCATGCTGGATATGAGGCCAAAGACAGGCTTAGTGTGTGAAACCAGGATCTGAGTGTGGTTCTCCTACTCACAGAGGAGTCTGGAAGGACAAAAAGAAAGGCCCCCTCCAACAGCTGCCTGGGGTTTCAGTTCAATGAAGCTGGATGTCTGGGGAGACAGGAGGACACATGCAGCAAAGTGCAGAGAACTGAGCCAGCCTTGTCCTGTGGACTGGACTCTCGGGTATTATCTCTGTGTAGACACATAAAAACTGACTCTTGACTGACAGTCTTGGAAGTGGAAATGGAACTGAAAAACAGGACTGAATCTGAGGAAATGAGACGAGAGAGAGATCAAGGCAGGCAGAGGAGACTAGAGGAGCAGGGGAGAAGGCAGAGGGAGGGAGACAGAAGAAAATGGCAATGCCCTTCCAATCAGAATGAGTCACTTAGTGAAAATAAACAAATAAAAAATGTTTAAAAATTGCTGAGAAGGACAGTTAATGATAGTGTTTAAGTGATAAATTCATAAAAAGTGAATAGAATTTCTTAAAAATCAGAAAAAGAAAACTAGAAAATGTATAAGTTAAAAATATTTAAAAATATGTTAAGAAAATGATAGTTTTAGAATCTTAATTTTGAAGTATTAATGTGTAAGATAACCTGGTTTATAATTTTGAATTATTTAGTAAATTGGCATAATCTATCTTCCACAATTTCACATGTGTACAATATGCAAAGATGATCCATGGTATTATTTGTTAAACATATAAACACACTTGCCCTGACCTGTTTGGCTCAGTGGATAGAGCGTCGGCCTATGAACTAAGGGATCCCAGGTTCGATTCCGGTCAAGGGTATGTACCTTGGTTGTGGGCACATTCCTGGTGGGGGTGTGTAGGAGGGGGCTGGTCGATGTTTCTCTCTCATCGATGTTTCTAACTCTCTATCCCTCTCCTTTCCTCTCTGTGAATAATCCATAAAATATATTTTTTAAAAAACATACAAACACACTCAAACAACAATAACACAACAGAAGTTGAACTCCCCCAGGAGAACAGTTAAATAAATAGTGCTATATTTATGTAATGGAACAATACTGAAGTTAAATTAAATGCACTAGGTAATACATATACAAAAAGGAATGAAATCCAAAAACAGAAAACGAAAAACAAGTTGTATAATGATGTCTACAATATGCAGACACTTATGTAAACCTTTAAAATGTGCAAAACGTTACTGCATAGCATTTATACTATGTATTATATAGTGAAAATGAACAAGAAAGTTAGACACCATCTTCAGAACTACGATGACCACAGGAACGAAAAGAGAGACTAGTAGTAAAAATGGGTACAAATGAAAGCTTTCATTATCTAAGTTTTTGTTTCACTGGTTTTGTTTGTTTACTTGTTTGTTTTCCTCACTCGAGGATATTTCTGCATTGATTTCCAGAGAGAGTGAAAGACAGAGGAAAAGACAGAGAGAAATATTGATGTGAGAGAAACACATCAATTGGTTGCATCCTGCAAGCACTCTGACCAGGGTTGGGACCAGGGAGGAGCCTGCAACTGAGGTGCATGCCCTTGACCAGAATCAAAACCCAGACCCTTCGGTCCACAGGCCAATTCTCTATTCATTGAGCCAAACGAGGTAAGGCTCACTGTTTTAATAAAAATCTGAGTATAATAAAGCAAATGATATATTTCTGCATACGTGAAATAGTTCACCATGAATGTTTTTTAACTATGTTTAATATATTTCAATTTCAGGCTTTTTAATAGATAAATATTGTTTAAGTTTATTGCTAATGTTTGTATAAGAAGCATATATTATTTGACTAATAAAAAAGGAGAAAATGTAAATATAATTATTTAAGTATATTATGTTTTATTCAGTGGCATATTGAAGTTGCCAGGCACCTGACATATACAGTGAAATAATAAAGATAAATAATCTTTAAACTTATCTGAAAAAAATTTTCTTAGATGAAAGTATAAAAATAGCATTTTGTCAAATTGCCCAACTAATCAATGTTTGTAAAGAATATTTTGATATTTATAAAATATATTTTAAAATTGATATATAAACCCTTAGCAAATATTTTATATACTTCTAATTGAAATATATATATATATATATATATATATATATATATATATATCCTATATAATAAAAGTTTAAATGTCTGGTCATCTGGTAGTCTGTTCAACTAATCAAAGTGTAATATGCTAATGATATGTTAAAGCTGCTCAACCACTCTCTATGATGTGCACTGACCACCAGAGGGCAGATGCTCAGACTGGTAGGTTAGCTTGCTGCTGGGGTCTGGCTGATTGAGACTGAGTGAGACAGGCCGGACATGCCTTGGAGCCCTCTCACGGTCCTTCCCCAGCTGGCCAACCTCCAGCATCCCACCCTGGCCCTGAACATGCACCAGTGGGGTCCCTCGGCCTGGCCTGTGCTCTCTCACAATCCAATATCCCTCAGGGGATGTTGAAGAGCCAGTTTCAGGCCAATGGCAGAATGACCAGTTGCTATGACATGCACTGACCACCAGGGGGTAGACACTCAATGCAGAAGCTGCTCCCTGGTGGTCAGTGCACTCCCACAGGGGGAGTGCTGCTCATCTAGAAGCCAGGCTAACAGCTGGCAAGCACATCAGCAGTAGTGGGAGCCTCTCCCGCCTCCATGGCAGTTAGACATCCCCTGAGGGTTCCTGGACTGCAAGAGGGCATAGGCCAGGCTGAGGGAAACCCCCCACCAGTGACAAATTTTGTGCACCAGGCCTCTAGCATGTGTGTGTGTGTGTGTGTGTGTGTGTATATATCACATCTTTAAACTTAAAGGTTCAAAATTATATTTAAAAAAATCTTTCTCAAAGTATATGGTAGGTATAGCATAATCTTTATTGTGTTATAAATATACTAGGGGCCCGGTGCACAAAAATTTGTGCACTCGGGGAGGAGGGAGTCCCTCAGCCCGGCCTGTGCCCTCTCACAGTCTGGGACCCCTCAGTGGATGTCCTATGATGGCCCCAGTCTGCCAGGCGCCTTTTGTGTGTGTGTGTGTGTGTGTGTGTGTGTGTGGCCACTGGGGACCTGCCCCCAGCTGCATCTGAGG
>PVJC01012453.1:0-39648 GCA_004026665.1 Murina feae
AGCAGTATCCATTTCTTTCATCTCTTTTTGCAACACATTTTGTCTGTGCAAAAAATTCAACTGGGATATTTTAAGTTCTTACTATGTATCCAGCACTTCAGTAGGCACTTCCACATACATTATCACACTGACTCTTTAGGCTGAACTTGCCTCTTAAATTGCCATGAGTTTCAACTTTATAAAATGATGATCCTCATCTAAGATTTATTCCAGAGAAACGCTTCTTCTCATTCAAGTGACTTATGATTTGAGAATTCCTAATATCCTATGGTGAAAAAATGCTCAGTGCTACTGGAAAATAATGCAAGAACTGAGGTATTTCTAGGACCCATGAGCCAGTCTCCCTGGTGGCTCACTATGCAATTCCCTATGCACAGGATGGTGGTCATCATGGAGAAAATTACCATCAGAGCTGGAATTATCATCCATGAGCCAAACCCTCAAGGTCTTCCTCAGAACTAACCTTCGGCTTCAATTATGTTACTCTTGACAAAATGAAACATTTTATTTCCCAATACTTTGTGAACATCTAAAAAAAAATTTTAATTGATTTCAGAGAGGAATGGAGGAGGAGAGAGAAATAGAAGCATCAATGATAAGAGAGAATCATTGATTGGCTGCCTCCTGCATGTCCTGCCACTAGAGATCGAGCCTGCAACCTGGACACATGCCCTTGACCAGAATCTAAACCTGGACTCTTCAGTCTGCAGGCTGACACTCTATCCACTGAGCCAAACCAGCCAGGGCCTTTGTGAACATTTGATACTTTCTGTGCAAAATGGAATGTGTATTAATAAAAATGTATTAATAAAAATGCCAAGCTTTATTTGCAAGTGAGAACTCGCAAGCACAAAGTAAACTTGTATTCCAACTGAAGTTATATAGACAACCACATATATGCAATATTTCTCTTATCTGTCTATAGCCCTGTACCCCTCCCTGTTCCTCCAAACCAAAGGCAAGAAGTGAGAGAGGAAGGGAGAAATGTATATGAAGAAAGAGAGAAAGGGTTATCTGAACCAATAATGAAGCATCAATAGTAGTATGTAGAAGAAGCATTAGAGGCTAAAAAAAAAACAACAAAAAAACAGGAGTCATGAAAATCTTCCAGGTCATATTTAATTTAGAGTTTTTATAACATGAATCTTAGTCATTTTGCCAATGACACGGTATCTAATTCCCCAAAGGCTTCATCAATCCCCCTTTATATATCTTTCCTCAACGTATTATAGTCTGTCTGATAATAGATGTCTTTCTGAAGGAAATTATATTCCTCTGTTTTTTTTTAGTCTTTAATAACTTCCACAATGTTTGAAATCTACGGTCTTTGCTCTTTTATTTAATAAGGCATAAGGTGTTCCTTCATGCAGAGTTCTTTTATGGAAAGATCTTAAAGTTCTTAGCAAATATTGATTACTTCTCTCACCAGGAAATGACTCTTCCTACTTGGCATCTTTGGGAAACTGAGGCAGAAAGTGACATAACATACTAGAAGTCATGTAAAAACTTGACACTGAAGCTTAAATTTCTGTCCAGCAGCTAAAGACTCAGTGTTCTCTTCAGAAAGAAATTTTGTTTCAAACTCGAGATAAATAGCAACGTTCAGAAAATCAAATCATAAACTAGAAGCTGCCTGCATAATTTCACCTCACTGACATACCAATCTGAAGAACAACTTACTCTTAATTAAGATTTAGCCACTAAGACTGACTTAGAGTGAAACTCATATTACACGATTTTATTACCACATGCATATACACACAGCAGGACTTTTAGTATCCTACCATGAAGTGTTATTTGAAATCATTAAAACTAAACTGCACCTGTCAAAATAAATCAACCAATATATGTAGTGACTCAAAATCCATGACTCTTTATCTTTCCCATACACTCACTAATTCTTAATATTCTTGCCCATCGTTAGTGTTCAATTTCTAGGTATTCCTGTCTTACAAAAATAGTGTATTAAAATGAAATGGGGCATTTAATGCATGATTCTGTCTGTGGATTCACCTGGGTTCAGCTCTGCCACACAGTATGCGCTTACAGGGCTGCTGTATGGTTTTTCCTCCTATAAATGTTTTTACAGCTTTACGTTGTAAAAGCCAATCCAGCTGACAAATCTTGGCTGTCGCCTTTATGTATGTCTTTTTGATTTAACATGCTTCTGATTAACAATGGAGCTTCCTGATGCTGTCAAAATAGTAAGGTACGAATGCCTTTCCAGAAAGGACTGTTTTTAAATGAGAGATTAAGTAAATAAGCCATTCCTGCTGGTAAACTAATGGATTATGTTGCTGACTATTTAATATTATGCGTAGCCAGAACTCCCCAGGGACGCTTTATTACATTAGCATAAACAAAGAGAGAACTGAAGAACCAACCGGAGGCAGCGCTCCTCCATGGGGGAAGCAAATGAAGAGGCCACAAGACTTGTGTCCTGAAAGAGGAGAACAAATGCTTTCCTTGTGGAAGTAACCACTGTGTTCCTGTTTGCATGAAAACATACACGCGGACTTGAGTGTTCCAAGCATATCCATGTCATATTTTTAAAAGGACCTAAATGTTTTATAAATCACTCTTAGCAGTTCTATAACAAAGTATGTAACGAATAAAATGATTCGGTTAATAAGGTTGGAAATGTTGTATTTAGCAGGTGAGACTCTAGGTGGTTTTAGTCTTTATTTTGCTTCCTCACAGTCCAGTTTTATTTCCACATTCTGGTTATGCTCAGGAAAACCTATTAACCTATTTTCCTTCAGTAGGAGTGTCAGAAAGAGAAATTGATCCACTCTCCAAGGCTCCCTTGCTGACTTAGGCATAAAATATATTATTAAAAGATACTGGGCTAGCCATTACATGGTATTCCACTTATATCTGCATGATCTGAGATGGCTTTGTGATTTTTCTAGCATGTGTTTTCATTTTGGGATTAGGAAACGTTTGTTTTTCCTGCTATGTTGGATTTTGAAAGAAGGCAATAAGAAAGCAAACGTGTTTAAAATCTACCATGTCTTCCTTTTCTATTTGTGAAAGCTAGAAGTTTTCGCAAGCATTCCTTTCCTTCATTCTCCTCCGAATCATGTGAGTTATTGTCCAGATTTGTGGAGTGGAAGAAATCAAGACTGAGTGAATTTTAGTAATTCATTCAAGGCCACACAGCTAGTAAAAGGCATTGCCAGGTGAACTTGAATTCTCTTGATGGCAAAGCCCTGGGTATTTCCAACCTTCCATGCCCACATACTTCTTTCCTTGGGTAGGACGCCTGGGTAGGACGAAAGTGGGAGAGAAGGCTGATGATGGCATGCCCAGCAATGGCTGTAGCCACCTGCTGAGCAATCCCCCCACCTCCCCTCAGACATTCCTTCCACAGTCTGTTCAGGTCATATCTAATATTTATCAGCAACACTACAACCACCCTGATTCCTCCCATTTTCAGGGGAATAGCTGGCTGAATGAAAGTGTCAGGAGAACTGTCTCAATTAAGGGTCTAGGTTGATTGACTTAAAATAGAAATGTGGATTTAAGGGTTGGAATATTGATAACAGTGAATAAAAAGCTTGATACTAAATATTTATCTTGTCAGATATTCTAAGTGTTCCTTTTAATTTAAACATAAAACATTTTCCCCCTATTCTTTATTGCTAGTGTATTATGGACCATTATATATTTGCCAATAGGAGTATTTTCTCCCTTAAACTGCTTATAAGGTACTACTATTCTTCTCATCTGCCATGGCTCCAAGTACATAGGAAGAGTTGATGAGGTGGCAACCCTGGATCAGAATTATCATGGAGGATTCAACCATTATATATTATTTTCTGTATTCTGTGGGATATAGTTTTAATAGCATAAATTTGGGGATAAGAAAGACTTGTATTTATATGTCAATTAAGTCATTAGTCAAATACATATATTCAAAATTCAGATTCTGGCTCCGAGACTAGCTACGTTGCCTTGAGCTTCATTTAAAAACAAAACAAAACAAAACAAAAATACTCCTCATCTTTAAAACGGGGAGAGTATTTCCTATCCTACTGAACTGTGAAGATGTCTTCCAGACCATGAATTCAAGGCTAAAAAAGAGTAAGTACAATGGGACCTGCAGAACAGCTCCAGGTTAGGAGAGGTAGATTGAAATGGTGTGTAAAGGATGGGGAGGGAAGCAGATAAATCAGGAATAGAATTTTGGATGAGGGAAGTGCGGGGTAAATGATCTGAGAAGAGCCAAGATTGTAGCTGGGAAGACAACAGCAACATGTCAAATTCATGTGGGCAAGGCATGCTCCAAAAGGTGAGCTTAAGGTAGAAAAACAAGGGTAGAATAGGGTATGATGTTGCTGGGATCCGTGCAGTGGTCTAAAGGAACATCAGCAGACTCTAGGCAGTTGGGAGAATTAAATGAGTTAATGTGAAGGAACCCAGCCTGGAGCTTTATAGTAGACTCTCCATTCTTTCTTCCCCATTGTCTTCCCTTCCCACTTACTATGAAATAGAGATCAGCTGCTCCTAAGCTGCTAAAAATCCATCTGACCCAACTACAATGCTTTCAAACAATGAGTAGTGATCATTCTAAAGGGGATCTTCTAAATCCTAATGCCGCCTGATGTCCTTCTATTTGAGATTATTTGATGTTCATTGGTGCACATTTTAATTTTTTAAGGAGCTTTCACTTGTAATGATTTATTCAAGGATAGAAATCAAAGTTCAGTTAATTGTTTAACTCAGGAAACTTATCATTCAAGAAGATGGATGTTGAAATGATTATAAATCCAGACCACATTTTCTGAAGCTCAGCTTCTATCATGAAAAACAAAACACAGAATTAAGTCATACAGTTGAAGTTAACGCGAACAGCATTTTTTGCCCTATTTTTAATCTACATGCAATCATTTCTATCAATATTATACTACAGGCCTTCTGTCAATTAACCTATCCCTTCCTTCCTCTAGTACTCTAAATTACCCAAGACCTGACACTATTTTTCTGAGAAGGTGGCCCCAAGTTTCTTCAGTGTAATCACCAATAAGTAGCACTCATGTGAATGAGCCTCTTCTGTTGCTCCGGGCAAGGGGACAGCCGTGAGATGGCTCTGCTGCATCACTGCGAAGGGCTCAGGGATACCTTCAGGCTGCCACACGGGAAGCTTGAGACAGGAAAGGTGGGAAGTGACCAGATATTTATGGCCAAATTCGATTCCTTCCCAACTCAACACACACCTCCAATGCACTAGAGATGGACAGCCCTGGATTCCAAGGTCGGTTTTGAAACATATCAGCAACTTGCTTTATTAAGTTAGTTTTTCCATCGTTAACAGGGGGTTAGTAATGATAAGTGTCCAGAATTTTGTAAGGATTAATTAAGATAGGACATAAAAGCGCCCATCACATAATAGTTACCTAATAACTAGTGAGTGCAGACACAATAACTAATATTTATGAAGCATTTAATATACTCCAGGCACAGCAATAAGTATTTTATGGGCACTATCCTTTCTGTTCCTCTTAACAACATTAAGAACTAAGTATTACTATACTCATTTTACTGACATGGAGACGGAAGTGTAGAGCTTATGGGACTTATTCAGAGTCCCACAGGTGGTAAGTGGTAAATGGAGGATGCAAATTCCAGTTTTGTATGAGCCCATTGTAGTTAACGTATCTAAAGTAAGCCCGTGGGAACCATGAGATGTGTAAATGGCTTAGAGTTTCACAGAGAAAGCTGCCATAGGATTATTATGAATAAAAGAGTAAACATTTTTAGATATGGACAAAGTGACAATAATGTGAATTATAAAAGCCAGTGGGGTTTATGAGAATCTATCTTTCTGAAACATATCAATTCCAATTTTAGTAAGGCGTATCCAAGTAAGGTCTATCCAAAACAAGGTGTGGTGGTTAGAGTGGAATCGACCCAGAGAAAGGCTTGGAGAGAAGGTGATAATGCATAAGTGCCAGGACATAGTGGGAGCTGCAATTTTTATTTAGATTATTCACAGATGACTATCACTCAAAAACACTTATTACTTACACGGAGCACTGGAACTCAGTCTCCAACTAGATTTTGAGTAGTTGTTGTCAGGTTGTTTCTAGAGAAATTATACTTAATTATAAGAATAATGTGGTGGGTGTTTTGTGTGTATTTTTTAAAGAAAAATAGCTTAAGCTAACTGAATGAGGTCTGCGACTATTGCAGGCCAAGAAGGAGATAGCATATCAAATAGAAGAGGGAGAGCTTCCTGTGAAAAATGGGAAGCTTAACGAGATGAAAGTGGAATAACTGTGATGCAACTCGGCCCGGACTAAGGGGTTGGGAAAGAGCGTTTCCCTTGTCTGGGTCTTTGAAGGTGCTAAGTAGTATTATCATTAATTGTGTTCCTATAATGTACTGGCTACTGGGGTCTAATGTCCACTCTAAGCACTATCTCAAGCTAGAGCAATTGAAAGATAATAAGAGGAAAAGGAGTAATGCTTTTTATTGTGCTTGTGTGATGTAAATGGCCTCCATTGAAACAGTCTGTGTTTAAACTGATGATAAAATGAGTGATGAAGACAGACATTTAACATGAGAATTGGTTCCAGTGAGGAACATATTTTCTATTTTTTTAAAGAAACTCGCAAATAATTAGATTATGGAGAAATTCCTCTCTTGGAAACTTTCTACGATTTCTGTGCAATTTTTTTTATCAGCCTTGGCAAGGTATGTGAGGCTTTGGTTTTTACTTTTTGTGGCTTGAAATATTGGCAAGGACTATACCAGTAGCTGAGGACATAGGACTTTATTTGTTGATTTGTCAGTATGTAGATCTGTCTGTCTCCAATGGACAAACACAGGAACAGAGGAAGAACGACCTTCATAAAATATGTCGCACTTCTTTGGTTTCATGGACTCTGCTAAGGCGCAGATCTGTTATTCAAATATTTGCACTGTAGCCTTACCTCCACCCTGAACTCATTAATACAAAATTTTATCAGCTCTTCTTTCTCATTTTTACTCACCCTAAAAAAAAAAAAAAAAAAAAGATAAATCTGATTCACTATAGTCTTACCCATCACAGTGGAAGCTCATTTTTTAAGAACTTATGTGCCTGACACCTTGAACACAAACCTTACAGCAGCCCAGCAAGGTGGGGATTTTTACTCTCAGTTTGGGAATCAGAACATTAAGGCCCAGCCCTCGCCAGTCTGGCTAAGTAGATAGAGCATCAACCTGTGTGTCACAGGGTTCCAGGTTTGATTCTGGTCAAAGACACATACCTCGGTTGCCCCCTCCTCCCTGGTGCATATAAGAGGCAACCAATCAATGTGTTTCTCTCACATCAATATTTTTCTCCGTCTTTCCCTCTCTTTCGCTCTCTCTAAAAATAATGAAAAAATGTGCTTGGGTGAGGATTTTAAAAAAAGAAAAGAAAATTAAGGCCCAGTGAAGCCCGATGACATATCCACTGAAAAGTAACAGAGCCTGGAATTCCAGGCCGACTTGGATAGACTAGGAGGCCCCGTTCTTCCATGCGCTGCACTTCCCTCAGAACAGCCTGCTGCCCACGATAGGGTTAGGCACCTAAATAGAAACACTCATGAGGAGAGTAACTAATCGCCTCTAGGCCTCTGAACTGTGTTGCTATCTAAGCAACAGCTGGGAGTGGAGATGCCTGTACTTAAATATGTACACAGTCCTTGGTCTTGTTTTCAGTTGTGCAGATCTTTGCTCCATTCTCTAAAGTTCCCTGACTGCTTTTCCAAATGGAAAAGTATCCCCAGCAATTGTAGAGGAAAATGTGATTAGGAAGATAGGGAATATTTAGTAAAATAAAATCAGGATAGAGACTGGGAAAAGGAAATTGTAGGGTCCCTCTGTCCACGCCCCTTTTCCCACACCACCACCACTGTTTTGGGCATCTGAGCATGTTAGTGTGGTAGAGTCCAAAGGATCCTAAAGTCATTCAAACATCTCCTACAAACTGAGTGTGCGTTTCTTTTGTTCTGAAAATGGCACTCTGTCCAGGAATCCCTGTAACAGGTAAAATACTCCATAGACTGGAAATCCTTTCTAATAAAGAGGGAATATGCTAATTGACTGCCCCACCCTCAAAGATGGCATGCCCACAGCCACAAGATGGCCAGCAGGGGAGGGCAGTTTTGGGTGATCAGGCCAGCAGGGAGGTTAGTTAGGGGTGACCAAGCTGGCAGGTGAGGGCAGTTAGGGGAGACCAGGCCAGCAATGAAGGGCAATTAGGGGTGACCAGGCCAGCAGGGGAGGGCAGTTGGGGATGATCAGGCCAGCAGGGGAGGGCAATTAGGGGTGACCAGGCTGGCAGGGGAGGGCAGTTGGAGGTGACTGGATCAGCAGGGGAGCAGTTAGGCATTAATCAGGCTGGCAAGGGAGTGGTTAGGGAATAATCAGGCTGGCAGGCAGAAGTGGTTAGAGGCAATCAAGCAGGCAGGCAGGTGAGTGGTTGGAGCCAGCAGTCCCAGATTGTGAGAGGGATGTCCAAGGGGTCCCAGATTGGAGATGGTGCAGGTTGGGCTGAGGGACCTCCCCCTGCACCGTGCATGAATTTCATGTACCAGGCCTCAAGTGAAATATAACAGCATCTGTAGACCATCAAACTGCTGTATCCAAACAGCAAACCTGCAGGGAGATTTATCAAGGATTATAGTGGGACTTTAAGAAACAGCAGCATGAAAACAGAGTGCTTGATCTGGCCCCTGGCTAACAGTCAAAAAGAAAGCCTAGGGAATTAAAAATGGCAGCAGAGTAGGAGGATGCTCCATGGACACACTCCCAGGAACAAGCTGGATTTGCAACTAAAACATAGAAAAGTTTCCTGAATAATCAATGGAAAACTCATAGGAGAGAACCCTGATACACAAGGACCTGCACAGAGACTGGTAGGAGGATCAGAGGTGCAAAAGGGCTGGCTGGGTACCCACAGACAGCAACCGAAGTCCCAGAGAGATATCTCAGCTGGGGGGGGGGGGGGGGGGAAGGGGGTGCCACTGAGAACTCTGGGATCTAATCCCAAAGTTGGGCTTCCCAAAAGAGAGCACCAAACTGAGGAGGGTTCCCTTATCACATCTAGCTGTGAAAAGCAGTGGGGTGCTGTCTGCCAGGGAATGGCAACTAAAAGTTCGGGCACCTTCTTAAAGGGTCAATGCACAAAAATTCCCTGTGGAGCCACCCACCTGTGCTCTGGCAGAGTGAAGGTGAAGTAGACTAGAGCTCAGAGAGCAGAACAAAGGACTAGGGTCTCGGGGATAGAGATCAGAAGTCAGACACCCCAAGTTTTCTGGGCTGAGTCATTCCCTCATGCAGTGGAGGACATCTTTTCCACATAGACATCTACCTTGCCTGGGAGAAAACAGTGGACACACCCTATTGGAAAACACCTTGCCCTGAGGCCACTTAAGAAATTAAAAGTAACTATTAGCTTCCAGGTAGAAGCAACTGCCCCACTCTGTTGGAAAAACTCTTTTTAAAAAATATATATTTTTATTGATTTTTTACAGAGAGGAAGGAGAAGGATAGAGAGTTAGAAACAGCAATGAGAGAGAAACATCAATGAGAGAGAAACATTGATCAGCTGCCTCCTGCAAACCCCCCACTGGGGATGTGCCCGCAACCAAGGTACATGCCCTTGGCCGGAATCGAACCTGGGACCCTTGAATCCACAGGCTGACGCTCTATCCACTGAGCCAAACCAGTTAGGGCAAGTTGAAAAAACTCTTGCCACACCTGAGGACGATTGTCTGGGGGTAATTCAAGTCATAATCCTATTAGTCTGTAGACAGCAGCGATCTCTGGAGTTTTTGCCTGATCCAATTAGTCAGAAAAAGCCTTTAACACTGTCCTGCACTAGAGATTGAAAGGTATAGAGGATCTACCTAATACATAGTCACAAACCCAAACTGACAACCAAAATGAGAAAACAAAGAAATAACCCCCAAATGAAAGAACTAGAGAATTATCCATAAGAAGAGGTAAATAAAGCAGAGACAAGAAATTTTTCTGAAACAGAGTTCAGAGTGATGATGTTAAAAATGCTCAACAGTATGAAAAAATATATGGTAACTATGAAAAAATAACAGTCTTAGATAAAGAATGACAACACAAATAAAGAACACATTGGACGGAATATACAGCAGTTTAGGGAAAGCTGATAATCAAATCAGTGAATTAGAAGACAGAGTTGAAAATATCTCTCTGTCTCAATCAGAGAACCAAAAAGAAGAAGAAAAAAAAAAAAACAGAGGACAGCTTAAGGGAGTTGTGGGACAATGTGAAACATAAAAATATTAGAATAGTATGTGTGCCAGAAGAGGCAGAAAGGGAGAAAGGAATAGAGAAGGTGTTTGAAGAAATAATAGTAGAAAACTTCCCTAACCTGGTAAAGAAAAACATTATACAAGTCCAGGAGGCACAGAGAACCCCAAACAAGAAGAGCCCAAACAGACCCATGCCCAGACACATCATAATGCCAAAAATTAAAGACAAAGAGAGACTCTTGAAGGCAGCAAGAGAAAAGAAAACTGTTACCTACAAAGGAGTTCCCATAAGGCTGATACCTGATTTCTCATCAGAAACTCTACAGGCCAGAAGGGAATGGCATGAAATGCTCAATGTAATGGACAGCAAGAATCTGAGACCAAGATTATTATATTCAGCAAGGCTATCATTCAAAACTAGGAGCACGGTGCACAATATATTGTGTACTGGGGGTGAGGGAGGGCGGGGAGGTGGTCCCTCAGCCCAGCCTGTGCCTTCTCACAGTCTGGGACCCCTTGGGGGATGTCCACCCGCTGGCATGCCTGGCCAGCCTGGGTGAGGGTCTGATGGCACTTTGCAGGCTGGCCAAGCCCGCCCTACCTGCCCTGCCATCTGCACCACACCTGCCTCCATGGCTGCCAGCCTCCATCTTGGCTGAGTTAATTTGCATACAGCCACTCTGATGGGCTGGTGGGTATGGCTTATGCGTCCCAGAGAGACGGTTAATTTCATAATACTCTTTTATTAGAGTAGATAGATAGTCAAATAAAGAGCTTCCCAGACAAAAATAGGCTAAAGGAGCTCATCACCACCAAACCAGCATTACAAGAAATCCCGAAGGGATTGCTGAGAAGAAACAGAGAGAGAAATCTAGCCAGAATTAAAATGGCTATAAATAAGTACCTCTCAATAATAACCCTAAATGTATGTGGATTAAATGCTCCAATCCAAAGGTATAGGGTAGCTGAATGGATGCTGAATGGATACAAAAACACGACACAACTTTGTGCTGTCTACAGGAGACCCACCTCAGAACAAAAGACACACAGGATGAAAGCGAAGGGATGGAAAAAATACTCATATCCGACAAAATAGATTTTAAAAGCACCATGCTAAGGGAAATAACCCAGTCTGAGAAAGATAAATATCATAAGATCTCACTCATTTGTGGAATATAATGAACAACATAAACTGATGAACAAAAATAGAGCCAGAGGGGGAAAATATATGCTAGAATATAATAGAAATAATCCTTTTAATTCCAGATTTTTTATATTTCCTACAACTTTTGTGATATCATATCATATCAGTACAGTTTTGATAATATTATTATACTTAAAATCCTTTAATTCTTGAAATATTAATGTTTATTGCATGTAATATTATTATGTGTAAAATCATTTTTCTTGAATAATTTGTGTTTACTGCATGTAATATCATATTTAAAATCATTTTTCTTGAGATATTAATGTTTATTGGATGTAACATTATTACATTTAAGATCATTTTTCTTGAAATTAAAAAAAAAACTGTAAAAGAAAAAAGGAAAGCCTAGGGACACTTTTTTCTAATCTCATTGTTACTAAGTGTTGTGGGCGCCACACATCTGGGTTCCCCCACATTAGAGCTGGTTGAATCTGTGCCTGGCTTCAAGTGCGTTTTGTGATTGTGTTACCATCCAGGTCTGCTCCCCAGTCTCCACGCCCAGGGAGCGTCAGGCGCTCCGTTTACTCAGATTCTCTAAAAGAAACACATGTTGGTTTTGCACGCATGTGTTTTGCTTTCTTATGGGATGTGACGTTTTCCTTGAACTAGTCGGTTTGCAGCTCCAGGCCGCAGCTGGACTTAGGAGGTGAAGGAGGAGACGCTGTGGGGAGCAGGAAGGTAACAGCTGAAAGTATCGAGTGATGGGGAGCCAAGCCTAAGATCAGAACTTGTCCTGGGAAATTCAACAAGTCAAAATAATGAGGATCAGAGTGGAGAGGAGTTCAGTGCCTTGACACACAGTGTCGAGGAGATATTCGGAGTCTAACTGCTCTTACAGTAAAGCATAAATCATGCCCTGCAGACGACCAACTCGGCTGTGCGGCCTTCCACAAGCTGCGCGTATGCCGCGGCTACACAGTTCATCATTTATTTTCCCTCCATAGCCCGAGGGAGAATTCAGTATTAAAACACCCTGTTCAACAAACAAGTCAGATGATTTCTAAGTAAGATAAATGAAGGCCCAGGCACACCGGTGGGCTGGACAAACTATTTGCAAACTCCACAACCCATAGCCTCATTCCTCCATAGGCCTGGGAGCTTTCAGCTGGCCCTACTCCACAGTGGTAGAAAGAAGGGGGAAGGAATTCAAGACCACAATTGGAGACCTCTCCAGTCCAGAAAGAGGATATTTTTTTAAAAAAGTTTATAAGTGATTACACAGTTACGTAACCTAGAATATAAAATTGTATTATTCTCATTCTTCCTCTTTAAATGTTTATTTCATAACTTGCATTGAATCTCTCTTTTTATACCTTTTGGTGTCCCATTTACCTAGTGTTTCCTTGTTCTGTTCCTCAATAAAAACATTTCATAGTATTGGAGTAGGTTACGGGGATACTGGCATCATCACAGTAACCAGCAACTCCATGTCATTTTTTAAGTAAGCAGGAGCAAGTTGCAGAAGCCACGATTTAGGATGAAAGAAGGATAAACTTAATTAGAAATTCTCAATTTTCTTCCTACACACCATTAGATTGTCTCCAATATCCCATTTTGGGAAATCATTGATCTAATGAAGAGGAAAGATGACTTAATAAAAATATTATGATGAATGGAGTGGCTTTTTCAGTGGTACTTATTGCAAGTAAATAAAGAACAAAACAAACAAACCAGAACTGCTCCCTAAGAAACCAACCACAGTATTTCTTTCCTAAAATATATTTAACCCTGCATTGTTGCTACAAGTTCAGGTTCTCTGGCAGAGAAAACTGCCTTGGTTTGCACAGGTTTTGTCCTCGGTATCTTTCTAGAATGTGATGGTGGAGTGGGGGGGGGGGGGGGGCACAGGCTCAGCCCTGCACCAGCTGCCCTGGCTTTGCATTGCCTGTGCTTAAAGGAGTAGGAGATTCTGTCTGTGCTTAAAAGTAGATGCCATCCTCCCTTTTCCCTGATTTGTCTCTGCTTAATTGAACTGCTATTGGCTCTGTTCCAGCACAGTCCTGTGTCAGCTACTGATAAATCATAGTCTTTTGTTTTCTAGTTTTTAGAGCTAAACGAACCTCTGGAATGAACTGCTGTTCATCTTAACTGTGTCCCCAGCACAGAGACCAGTGCATCAGGCAAGCGGATCGATGTGGTTTTGTAGCAAATCGGCAGAGTCCAGCAGTTACTTGCTGTAACATTAGAAATCAAGGTATGGAATAGCTTTCCCCTGAATCACTGGAGAACCTAGTTTGAAGGTTTAAGAAAAAGAACTTGGGCTTTATTCTAGCTTCTTGTTAAAGTTCAGGTTCTAAACGATGGCCCAAGTGAACTCATCTGATAAATACTCCTTCTGAGAGAAAACTTCTTTGTATCCATAGTTAACCTGGGAAACCAGAAACATGTTTAACACATGTCTCGGAGCTCAAATACCCCAGAAATCAAAGAGAAGTTTAGAGAGCCAAGATTCCCATGGATAATCAAAACCCAGACTCAGATTCACAGGAGCAAAGTCTACAGAATGGGCTGGGTCTCCTCGGGAAAATGAATTAGCATGAGGTTTGTTACACAAAAGTATACATTTTAGAAAGTGTAAATGTGGACTATGCTGCACACACTTTATTTTGGATTGTCCTTTTTTAAAAAATTACATTATTTTATTTTAATTTTATTTTTTTACAGAGAGGAAGAAAGAGGGATAGAGAGTTAGAAGCATCAATGAGAGAGAAACATCATTAGCTGCCTCCTGCACACCGCCTACTGGGGATGTGCCCACAGCCAAGGTACATGCCCTTGACCGGAATCGAACCTGGGACCCTTGAGTTCGCAGGCCGATGCTCTATCCACCGAGCCAAACCGGTCAGGGAAAATTACATAATTTTAAATGGCTAAACAGCCTTAACCATCAGCTAACATTTCACAAAGGACGCCCAGTTAGGAAAATGACTCATGGAAGGTTAGAAACTAGCAGCACAACCTTGACTCGGGATTCTCGAACCAATGTTCCTTGCTTTCCAAAATGCTGTTATAGTTGATACAAGACAAGAGACCTCCCCCTTTTTTTTTACTGGAATGATAGCTCAGCCCAACTCAAGAACAAAAGTTCACTTACGTTTATCAAAGTTTTTTGAGCTAGTAGCTCTCACTTTAGGTCAGCAAAAGTCATAAATGGATAACTGAAGAAGGTTTGCTAAATTTATCAGGACTTTGAGGTTATCAGTAGATTCTGCAAACTTACATATCTCACACATACTGTTAGTAGGTTCATTTCCTCATCCATTTACACATTGCCTCTCCTTTGTGAAAGGCCCTGTGATGGACTTGAAGAATATTCCAAAGAGAATAGGACATGGTCTGTGATACAACACCAACATAAGTTAATCAGTAATAACCATGGCTAAGTGCCTATTTCATAGCACAAGAATACTTCTTTCATTCATAAAAAATAACATGGCCCTTGATTTTAAGCGATTCACATAGTAATAGGATTTAAAATAAACACCATCCCTCCACCCCTGTCACCTGAGACTCCTACTTCCACTGAACAATTCCTTATGTACCTTCTGCACGTTGCTCTGTAAACTCACATCCATAGGTCTCTTTAGTTACAAACAGGGACTTAATTTACATTATTCTGTATCTTGAATTTTACACCTGGCAATATACCTTGGTAATCTTTCTATATAAGCACACAGCTCTATTAATTTCCTTCTAACTATAGAGTATTTTGTTGAAATAACATACTATAAATTTTTAACCAGCTCCTATTATACATATTAAAATTATTTTCAGTTTTTACTCTTGCAAACAATGCAGCAATGGTTACACTTTTGCATGTGCATTTTCAGCATATTGGCAGAATAAATTCCTAGAACTGAAATGACTGGGTCAAAGGGTAAATTAATTTTCTATTTTTGCTAGATATAACCAAATAACACTCTAAGATAACATGAAACAAACACATCTAAGGATGCTGTACTAATTTACACCCCATCCACAGTGTGTGAGAATGCTGGTCTCCCAGACCCTTGCTAGCACTCAGCTTTATCAAGGTGATATTAACAAGTGTCTTCATCTAATTTATAGTTTTTCATTCTCAGTGAGTGTGAGCATCTTTCATGTTGATACTCTATGATGCTTTTTATGTTATGTTATCTGCCTTTACCACTTTTTATTATTTATTTATAAAATAATTGTAATATGTAAAATGTTTTTTGAAATAATTGTCTTATGTGTCTCAAATATTTCTCATTTTGTTACCTGTCTTTGGTATATTTTACTATACTAAAGTTGAAGAAATATGTAGATCTCTAAATATGTAGAAATATGGAGAGAGAGAGAGGGGGGAGGGAGAATAACTTCTGAGATTCTGAGGCTTGGATCTTGCTCTAAAAGGACTTTCTCCCCTTTAAATTATAATATAAATTATTTTTTGTCTTCTCCTGGTGATTTTGTGGTTTTATTTTCTAAAATTTAAATGTTTGATTCTTACTTCCACTTCAGGTTGGAATGTAGAAGGACATGAAAGGCCTTTGTTTGCATGGTAACACCAAGAAAAACCCAGACATACAAAAAATCACACTTTCCCAATGGGCTAACAAAGATAGGGACAAAGCAAGTCTTACTGAACTGAATTTCAGAAAAATGAGCCCCTCACTGGCAAAGGGAGAGTGAGGACAGCCTCTGCTCCTGGAAAAAGCTCCTGGTCTATGGCAAAATTGTCCTAGAGTCACTGCATGGAGAAGCAGAAGTCAGCTGAGCTTTGGGTGGTAGTGAAGGCTAGAGTGGTAAAGTGGAACATGGAAATGTCCCCATTGCAAAAATAAATTGGCCCAACAATTGTTACAGCCCCATCCCTGCCTTCGGATTTCCACCAAAAAAAAAAAAAAAATCAGTGAAGAAAAGGCTAAAATGCAGGGCAAAATCTCAAAGACCCCTGCATTCCCACAGTGCTTGAATTACAGGGCTCTGTGGAGTTAAATTCAAAGCAAATAAAAAATATTTAAAATAAAATCCCATCAGCTCAAATTTGGATAATGTCAAAAAGACAGCAGTAGTGTGGGATTTCAGGATTGACCTAAATGTAGGTCATCTTAATCTAATTAGAACTTCAGCCCAGACCCCGTTCAATTTGACTCTAGAAGGAATCTGAATAATCATCTCTTCACCCTGTCAGACAGAAGGAAAGGGCCTGATTCTCTGAAAAATGAAATCTAAACATTATTATACTATACTTCAACCTTCACTGTCTTTGTATACACATTCCTTAGGTACAATGAAAAAAAATATGAAACATATAAACAGAGTCACTGACCAATAATCAAGAGAAAACAGTCAATAGATCCAGAACTGCAATAGTCCATTATTGGAAATAGCATCAAGAATTTTAAAACAACTATTATAAAATTTTTGAAGAATTTATGAAAAATGAATATATTGGTAAGAGAGAGGGTATTTCAATCATGAAAAGAGAACTTTACAAAAGGACAAAATGGAAATTCTAGGACTATAAAACACAATGTCTAAAATAAAAAAATTCACTGCATGGTATTAACAGCCATTTGAATCTTCAAAAGAAAGTATTAGTGAACTTGAACACAGGTTGATTAAAATTATAAAGTTGAATAAAATATTAAAAAGAAACTTTTTAAAATGAGGTGACAACAATAAGAATGACTAACCTCTCATCAGAAACAATGCAAGTTGAATTTCACTTAGCATAATGCTCTCCAGTTCCATCCATGCTGTTGCAAATGGTAAGAATTCCTTCTTTTTTTACCGCAGCATAGTATTCCATTGTGTAGATGCAGAGAAAGATAAATATCACATGATCTCACTCATTTGTGGAATATAATGAACAACATACACTGATGAACAAAAACAGATCCAGAGACAGAGGCCTTCAAACCTCAGAGAGAGAGTGGAGGTAAGGGGGAGAGGTCAACCAAAGGATTTCTATGCATGCACATAAGCATAACCAATGGACACAGACCACAGGTGGGTGAGAGCATGAGTTGGGGGGTCGGGGGTAATAGGGAGGATAAGGACACATATGTAATACCTTAATCAATAAAGTAATTTAAAAAAAACTGCAAGTCGGAAGACAATGAGATAACATTGAAATGCTGAAAGAAAACACATCATCAACCTGGAATTTAGTATAGATAGTGAACCTGCCTTTCAGAAGCAGCATAGGAACAAGCCAGATGTAAAAGAAATAAAGTCACAGGTGTAACAGTCATGAGTAGTGAGTGACAGATGTCCAATTCTGAGGGCGTAAAAAAACATCTGGTCCCAAGAGCTCTTGTTGCTGTTAACGCTGGTACTGTATCCTCATTGACAGGAAGCCTTGGTGGTTCTCTCTTGAGCAGTGGCTGTCCAGTCACTGATGCAATTTCCTGATTGATTATTGGTTCATTCATTCATTCATTCACTCATTTGTTTCTATGACAACTCATCATCTGAAGTAAGAGAAAGTCTCTACCCCTTGCAACCTGATACAGGCAAATTAATATAATTTCTCAAAACAAGGTTTCTCATCTAAGTTTTTGGTACATTCCATCAACATTTGATATTAAAGTACAGAGAAGAAGCTGACATGTCAGAGGCAAAGGGCACAAGACAGCTTTGCGGGGCCTCCGACACTCTCTAGGCAACTGTTACCTTATTACACACGAGGACTAAGTATCTTTCAATTAAAATTATGTAAATTTCCACAAACTCTCTTCAGAGATAATGAAATGCTAACCATTGATTTACCAAAAAAATCAAAGAGAACAGATTGCTCACTTTAATGAGATAGTCCAAATTTTTAATGAAGAATGTAGACAAGTGTCTGGGGGAATGTCCATACAGCTCCCAGGAGAGGAACAGCAAAGAACATCTCACTGGTTTGTGCAGTCTACACCAGAAGGATTTATGGGAGCCTTTTGTAAATTACCATAATTATAATAAACTATCCCCTGGCAGTGTCATTTAGCAGTGTGTTTTATCTGCAGCTTGTATTCAACAGATAGCAGTTTAGCTATTACTGAGAGGACTTACATTTTAGGAAACATTATCCACCATCCTTCCACTGTGGTGGTATATCACCAGTTATTTGCAGGGTGGTGCTTTTTTAAATGATGTTTGGATTCGACCCCATGCAAAGAGCTCGTCCAAAAATGGACATTCTTCTTTGGCTCTCAAGCCTTCATTGTACAGACACTTGGAAGGGCTCCTTGGCAGGAACTTAATAAAGGAGTTAGCAGGATTAATAACATTTGGTCTTCACAAACTACCATCAGCAGTTTCTACGGTGTCATTAGAGTCTAGTTCAGAATTTTCCTGAAAAGGCTGACAGCTCTTTTAGTTCTTGTTCATGTGGAAAAACACCCCCTCAGGGAGTTTTGTTGTCGGTGTGTGATCACTCTAGATATCATTGTATCAGGAAGGTTTTGGCAACAAATAACAGACACCTGACTCAAATGGCTTCATCAATAAGGACATTTGTTACTCTACATCACAAGATGTTTGAGTCATAGCTCTGCTCCTCTGGGTCTGCCTTGGCTCTTGCCTCTCCCTGCATCAGTGTTGGCCCCAGGCTAGCACCTCTCAAGGTTGCAGTTAGAGAAAGCATTTCCAGGCATTGCATTCCGACACAGCCGTCCTCAGAAAAAGAACTTTTGTCATCTGCCCCTTGGTCACCAGCAAGGAGAACTGGACTTAAGTAGACAATCTGGAATCTACCAGCTACCAGCTAAAGGTAGGGATGAGCCAGCCTCTCCCAACACTCTTGGCTGTTCAGAGGAGAGTACATTACTCAACAAATTTCAGGTTCTCTTGGGAAGGAGGAATGATTGTTGGGTGATACTAGATTCTGCCCAAGTTATATTCTGCCTTCTTATTGTTATTTGTAACCACAGACGACAGTTTCTTTAGTTTCATGGTTATTAATTTAGTGTGTCAGGAATTATTTTTTGCTAAGCTGACAATGTGTAGTGTTGCATATCTTCATCAACAATGCTTTGGACTGCAATTTTCCCCATAACTAACTAAATTTAAAAATATGTGAACTCAAGGAACCAAGAATAAACTCTTTACATCCCTTTGCCAAAGCAGATAATTCTGTAACTCCTAACACCACCACCAATAGCTCCGACCCGCTTCTCCAGTGACCACTGTTACTAGAATTTTTCCTATAAAATGAGGCAAAAGTTCCCTGGCCAGTGTTTGTCAGTGGAAAGAGCATCAGCCTGCATCCAAAGGATTGCAGGTTTGATCCCCAGCTCAGATGGGGTGTGGGGGGGAGCCAACAAATCTATGTCTCTCTCACACTAATGTCTCTCTCTCTCTCTCTTGCGTGTGCATACTCTCTTCTCCCCACTCCCTCCCCGCTCTGCTACTCTCTCTAAAACATCAATGGAAAAAATATTCTCCCATGAAGATTTTTTTAAAGAGAGGAAAAGGTGAATTGTGTGTGCTTAGGGGTTATGCTATTCTGCCTAAGTGGGCTCTGCTCAGAGAGATTTGAGAATCTTTGCTTTGGGTAGGAATTTCCTGACAGCTTTTTCTTATTTTTCTTTGCCACATGAAGAAGGGAGATAGAGTTTGTCTTTTAGCATCAGATGTGCTTGCTTTCATCTCAGGGCATGGAAATCCAGCTTCTCCTCATTAGTATCCCCAGTCTAGAATTGGCAGAAACAAGACAGCTTTATTCAGATGACCCTCTCTCCTCCTTTTATAAAGTGAAAAGATCAAGGCTCAGGAACTGAAAATACTACTATTCTGGCTGGAGTAATTCCAAGTTAATTACTATTATCATTAAGCATTAAATTTAAATATTGGCACTTAAACTGTACATGTTACAAAGTTCAGGCCCTCATCACATCTCAGTTAGGTTATTCTAATTGCCTCCTTTTTGATCTCTCTGACTCATCCAATTTATCTTGCATACTGTTCTAGATGGATCTTTAGAAATCACCAAGCTGGTCATGTCATTTTCCTGCCTAAAATCCTTAAAATGATTTCCACATGTGTCTTCATCCATTTGGGTTGCTGTAACAGAATCCCATAGGCTGGGTGGCTATGACAAAATATTTATTTCTCACAGTTCTGGAAGGTGGGTGTCTAAGATCAAGGCATCGGTAGATTCGGTGTCTAGGGAAGCCCTGCTGCCTAGTTCATAGACGGCTGTCTTCTCTCTGTGTACTCTCATGGTGGAAGGAACCAAGAGCTCTCTTAGGTGTCTTTTAAAAGGACACTAACCCCATCATGAGGGCTTGACTCTTATGACCCAATCGCCCTCAAAGAGCCCTCCTCCTAACATGTACAATCGCACTGGGGGTGAGGATTCAACATATGAATTTGATGGGAGACGGAGGAGGAACGGAAAACACAAACATTCAGTCCAAGAAAAGATAAATGGGTACACAAGACCATTCATGCTCTGGCCTCTGCCTTTCTTTTCAACCTCATCTCTTGCCCCATTCCCTAGCAAAACTCCACTGTGCACTGCAGCCTGACAATGGCACCCTTGCAGTGTCTGGAACATACCATGTACTCCACCCCCTGCACTCTGCTCCCTCTGCCCAGGTTGTTTTTTCTCCCTTATCTTCTGTTATTTTCCCATTTCCCCTTCAAAATTCAATCCAAACACCACACCCTCTTTAAAAATCCTTTTTCTACTAGGAAAACTAAGTCACCTATTTTTGATGCAGTATTTGCTAGTGCTTAAGACCGTGGACTTGAGAGCCAAACTACCTACCTTCAAATTCAAGTTTCACCAGTTACTGACTGGGAGATCTTGTTGAAAATTATATGGGATTTGAGATTTTATCCTACTTACATGCTAACAAGCTTACCCATTAGCACATCATAGATGTTGGCAGAAGACATGAGATTCCTGGGTCAGAGACAAGGGACTCTATTACAGCAAAAGCACTAGACTGAGCTTCATGTTAGTTTATGTTGGTTCTCCATGACCCCCAAGTCCCACTGGTAATGCAAAGGGCCTGTTATGGATGCTTACACAGGTGCTGTGATGCACTGCAGGAGAGAAACAGTGAGCTTGGGAGGATCACCACTTTTAAAATAATAAAAGTTGTATAAAAAGGATTCTCTCTGTCCAGGGAAAGATGTTAACCTCGTCTGCCAAAGCTACTCGCTGCAAACACTGCTCTGGGAAACAGCCCAGGTAAAGAGCAACCAAGACCTTGAATTCCTGCCACACTAGCAAGATCATCCAGGAATGCTCATGGTCCATAGTGGACTGGCTCTCCCAAAGCCTTGGACACATTAGTTACCTCACTTTCTTTGCCTCTTAAGTTGGGAAAACAATGGGACCTGCATCATAGGACACTGTAGGAGTTAAAAGAGTTAAATATTCAGTTCTTAGACCAGCTCCTAGCCTAAAATAAATGATTAATAAGTGGTAGTTGTTATTATTATTAATAACTTTCTAATTTGCCCCCATCCTACTCTTTACATATTTTATTTATAGTGTTTATCACATCTCATGATAAGTATTTGTTTACAAATTTTTCTTCTCTACCGGCCTAAGTGCTCCTTAAAGCTCATTCATCTTTGGATCCCAGATGCCAGTCCAAGGTGGGCAATTACATTTGTTTAATGGAAGATAAATGAATGGTCTTCCTGTTTATCAAACAGTGAGATCTCTGTAGAGTCCTCTCTATATGCTTTTGATCAAATTGGAAGACTTCAAATTCTTCAATCCCTTGGAGGTGTGTGGAGGAAGCTGGTTCTCTCTTATGTAATACTTTTTCTAACAGAATTCATGTTATGGCAATCGTTCCACACAGACAAGAAGATTAAGTAGTTCCTCCAATAGATGAAAAATCATCTATTCTTATCTGCTTCCATTTCCATACAATGAGAATGATAACAGTGTCTACCTCATGTTGCTGTGGGGATTAAATCAGTGAATATGTGAGAAAAATGCTTAGGACAGCAATTAGCATACACTAAATGTATGTAAGCTATTTATTTCTCATTAACTCCTGTATCCTATTATACCCTGTTATAGGAAATCATGGCTAGAGATGTTTCAATTACTTGTGATGCAGAAAATACAAATCTTGTTTTCATTGTTATTGCTTTATTGACACAGTGTTTCTGGAGACAGGAGTCAGTCGGGTCATTGTTCCATCGACTGCTGCTCAGGAAATAATCCAGGTCAACCCTTGGAATCTGTTCTGTGGCACTGGCTGGGCCCAATGGGTTTCTCTGATCAGACAGAAGCAACCAAAAGAGGTGACCCTGCACCACCATAGATTCTGGTCCATGACTGGAGGATGAATAAAGAAAGAAATGAATAATGAAAAAGTCACTGAAACTGTTTAATATGGCTATCGCTTCACATACTTGATAAGAAAATCATCACCTAATGTTTTGTTTTTGTTTTTTTCTGAAATAAACTGAACTCTAGAAATAATGTTAAATTCTTTTAGCTGAGTTTCCTGAAGTTAAGGTCCTTCATCTGACTGCTCTGACAGTATAAGCCTTGCTAAAGAAAAAATAAAAAGCTTCCCTGCCGTTGGCACCATGCACTATTTTGTTAGTTAGAAAATGGAGACTTTTAATCGGTATGTGGATTACTGGTCCCTGGTGGACAATAAGCAGCCAAAGCCCCTCTCACCCTACAAACATTAGAGCTGAGAAAGGCGTATGGCCCTGCGGGTGAGACCAGATTGACTGCAGGTCCCTGCTTTCCTTGGGTTTCACAAGAGGACCTGTGTTTCTTCTCCCACAGTCTACGCAGAATGGGATTTAATCCACAGCTGCTGCCTGCATACGCTCACCTCTGACAACACACACCTGCCTGGCTGGCCTGTGAGCCACAGAATGAACATACTTCTTCTCTGAGGGAGGAGCAAGATAATAAAAAGATGTGATAGACAGAAAGGGGAGTTCAGCTAATATAGAACATTAGAGAATGGACATGCTCATTTCGGTGCTAACCCCATGTGGCCTTGTATTAATCAGGGTTCTCCAGGGAAATAGGACCAAGAGCATCCATATATATGAAGATATTTATTTTGAGGAGCTGGCTTGCGTGATTGTGGAAGCTGAGAAGTCTCACTGTCTGCTGTTTGCAAGTTGGAGGCCTGGGGAAGTCAGTGGTGTAGTTCCAATCTGAGTCCAAAGGCCTGAGAATCATTGACTCCTAGTCCCAGGGCAGAAGTCAATGTCCCAGCTCAGCTGGTAGGTAGGAAGCAAAAGGAGCAAATACCCTTCTACTTTTTTGGTTGGATGATGGATTGGATGAGGCCGATCCACCATAGGAAATGCAATTTTCTTTTCTGAGCCCACTGATTCAAAGTGAATCTCATCCAGAAACACCCTGCAGACATGCCCAGAAGTAATGTTTATTCTTGGCACACTGTGGCTCACTCAGGTTAACATGTAATATTCACCATCATAGGTATATATAGTTTTTTATGTGTATATATCATATTCCTGTGTATATACAAATATGTACATATATACATAGAAAATTCTTTAAAAAGTATACAACCTGTGGCTTAGCTTAAGCAATCATATAATACTGAAACTACTTTCATATTTTTGAAATTAGGAGGCTAATGTATCCAAAATCACATGCCTACTCAAGAGCAGGCCCAGACTTAGCTCTCAGATGTTCTGACTCCCAGTCTAAAGCACTTGCCACACTGGACCATGGTGTCTCTTCTGTGCTCCTCAGTGTGAACTATTCTACAGAATCTGAAATCTCCCATATAAAGAACTCAAGCTCACATTCAAAAGAAAAAGTCGAGTATCCATTAAGTACTCATAAGTTCATACAAGATGAGAAGATGCTCACTCACTCCCTTATCTTCTTGGGCACTTAGGAAGCCTACATTCCCAAAATTCCTCGGGCAGTTCGATGTGAGCCACGTGACTGGGCTTGGGGAGATGGAGTATGTGCAGATCTGACATCCTCCACTGCTAGCCTAAGCCATCCAACATCCTGTGTCATTGTCCACAGCCTCCCTTTTCCCTGTCTGTGTGGCTGTGAGCAGAAGCTCTGAGAAGGGGGGACTGCACAACGGATGGAGATAAGATTTGAGGGAAAGCTGCCTGACCTGCAAAGGAGTATACATGAGCAGAAAGGAAAGTTAAACTGTATTAAGCCACTGCAGTTTTAGAGCTGATTGTCACAGAGGTGTACCAAACTGTCAGTGCCTCACCCCCATCCCTGAGTCCTCCCAGAGGTCCCCTGAAGCTTCACTCTGGGACATCCTTATGCAGGGACTTGGGTCTCTCTCTACTTTAGGCTTTCTTTGGCCATATGGGATTACTGGTCTTCCCTATGGGTTAGGCAAGGAGTGCCTTCAGAAGCAACCCTCAACCAATAAAAGTGGTGGGTAGATCTCTCAGCTTTCTTGTCTCTTGGGGAGACAATTGCTAGGAAAGCTCTTCATCTTCTCTCAGCAGTCTCACGCAGGACTGAGCCCTAGACATCCACAGTGGCATCCCTCTCACCATTGCAGACTTGATCGGCTTCCCTTTTTTGCCATCTCACTTCCCACTCCCACACCATGCTTCCGGGATCTCTTCCCAAACAAACTCCTTACACCCAAATCAGAGCCCTGCTTTGAGTGGGACCAAACTAATACAAGGCAATTAGCATAATTTCCCTCATAAGGAGCACATAGTCGACTGAATAAAATATGTGGTCTAATATTTTTAGAATTGAGTTCTGTTTTTTCCTATGATTCCAGTGCATGAACCAGCAAATGAGGATAATCTTACTTATCTGATACTTAAGGGAAATGATAAGTAATAATTAACAATTCTAAAGTTACTTGCAGATGTTAAATGTAACTTCTAAAGTAACTAGAAAATATACAGTTTGTGAAGCGTTTTCTGGTTATAAAAGCCAAAATACATTCCAGTATATAACATTTGGAAATACAGAAAAGCCTGAAGAGGAAAATAAAATGCCTCCATTGTCGCCTAGTGACTTTTAAAATTTGGGTGGACAACCTTCTGTTACTATTTACTGTGCATATTTTAACAAAATGGGTTGCATTGCGTAAATAATTTTGTAACTTTCTTTTCTCGTGTGCTGAAAATCAGATGTGCAGCCTTCCATGGTACCTCAGGTATTTCAGGAAGTGGATGAACACCATCAGTCTGTGGATACAAACTGATAAATTGCGCCAGGATCACATTTTAGTCCATCCCAGGCCCACTCGATATACTAAAGTAAAAATGTGCAAAGATCAGGAAGAATTCCAATTAACTTCGCACTCTCCAGGAGATCAGAGATTTCCCTTTTTCCATTGTCTTATCTCTGGAGTCTAGACTAATACTTGGCACAAGAAGCTCTCTATAAACACCTATTAAATAAAGAAGTGAGTAAGCACAGCATCTGACACCACCTTCCTGATTAGATTAAACCCACTGTAGTTAGTATGAGGCAGCAATCAGCATAGAAGAACAAGTACTTTATCACTGTCAGCTTTCTGGGATGGTTGCTTATTTCATCTGCTTTATTCTTTTATTCACATGTCAGTCTCTCCTTGTATCAACACCCTGTTTTTCCATAACCACCAAACACCCCAGTGGTTGAGCAGGACACAGCTCATTCCTGTTATGAGAACTTTCCCTACTCCACATTATCACCTCCTCATAAATCATTCACACCAAGTTCCATTTGTCAAGAAAATGACTGAGAGCATTTTACCTTGCTGTAAACTAGATTTGATTTCTGTTGCCAATTTGCAACCCTCAATAATGTGGCCACATGTCTGCTGTTCAACAGGGACCTTGGACCCTTTGTCAAAGAGCTTATGGTCCAAAGTGTCACTGACATTTAATAACCTGAGATCCTCAGAGGCTCTGAGCACAGTCTCAGGCAGGCTCTGAGCTCTCTCCTTGTCCAGACAAGATCTTCCCGATTTACACCACAGCCAGGGCTTTCAGAGCCTTGAGAGGTGTTGAAGGAGCCTTAGAGACCAATCTCCATGGCTAGTTCAGTGACTCTGTCAGCATACCAGTTTTTGATGATTTCAGAGGTCACGTAGTTGAGTAACATAGAAAATGCTACTCTAAAAGGTACCTCAGTTGTGTTTGAATTTTGGGTACACGTGGGTAAACATATTTGGAAATTGGCTCACGGTGTGGTATGCCACACCAGTGATGAGTTTCAAACCCTCCCCACCCCTCCAGACCCAGGGAGATACAGAGCCAGAGGCTTCCTCAGCCCTCATTCCAGGATTCCTGCTCTACAGTGTGCTGTCCCACTTTCAGATTATATCCTCTGAAAAATTAGCTTCGTGGCATACACTTTCCAGCGGTAATCTATAGGGCACAGCAAAGGAGGACCATTTAGAAGGAAAATACATCAGTGGCCTTGTCAACAATAGTTTCCCTATTACTTCCACCTTCCCATTTCCAAAAGCCTTGAACACAGTGGATATCATTCAAAGGGGAATTAAGTTGAACTGAAGAGAATAAGCCATCGATTGATGTATCTTCATAGTTGGTTTTTTACTGTTTTTGAGTAAATTTAGTTCACTATTATAACCCTTGAAGAAACAGAAGGAAAGAGTGATTACTCTCCTATCTAGCCTACTCAGAAAATGAGATATGTGTTCAGTTATTAAACACATGAGATAACTGAGATAGGTAGAAAGTTCTAGGTGGATCATGCATTGGCAGTAATTAGCATATAGAGGGTTCCTGGTTTGAATGAACATAGCCAACAGTGTAAGTGGGAGAGAGGGTGTAGAAAGAGGCCAAACAGAACAGAGAGGAAGTTCAGTGGGCTGAGGAGCTTCCTGTGCTCATTGAGAAATTTTACTTATTCATATAGTAACATTTAAAGATTAGGCAAGATAGAGAACAAGCCAATCTTTAATACCACATTTCATCAAAAATATTTTCACATTTCCATCATAATTTGGGGTAAATAGCTGACATGAATTCTGCCAGAAAATTACAAACGATCTCTAGTATAGTAAAAAGTGGAATTACATTTTTATATTATTTACTAGAGGCCTGGTGCATGAAATTCATGCACTGGGTGGGGGTCCCTCAGCATGGCCTACACTCTCTTGCAGGCTGGGACCCCTTAGGGGATGTCCACAGGGACCCCTCACTTCTTACCACCTACCTGCTTGCTGCTCTTTACTGCTCAGCTCCCTGCTCCTTAGTGCTGCCATGGAGGCAGGAGAGGCTCCCACCACTGCCACTCCACTCACCAGCCACGAGCCTTGCTTATGGCTGAGTGCACTGACCACCAGGGGGCAGCTCCTGCATTGAGTGTCTATCCCCTGGTGGTCATTGCACATCATAGTGACTAGTTGTTTTGCTGTAATGGCTGCTTAGGCTTTTATTATATAGACTAAGGGCCCAGTGCATGAATTCGTGTACCTTGAAAGGACCTGTGGCTGTGAGGCTACAGTGGGCACAAGGGTGTGTCTTGGCCCATCCTCCACACTCCTGACTGGCCCCTCCTGCTGCGGCCCCCTCAACATCTGCCTGCAGCCCCACTCCTGCCCCCTGCAGCTCCCACGCACTGACAGCGCTGGCCATACTTGGACTCGCTCACAGTGTGGAGCAATTGGGGCCAGTGCCAGCAGTGGCTATGAGCAGTGGCTGCTGCCCTGATTGCCCTTCAGGAGCAGGGGGAGGTGGAGAAGCCCTCAGGGGCGATCAGAGCCAGCTGACAGCAGATGCAAGCACCAGGCGGGACCACAGCACACTGGAGCAAAGAATTTTCAGTAACCACCACAGGCTCACCCCAATGATAGCGACCAGCACCCTGCCTAGGTCTGGCGCCCCCACTCACCTGGCCCACCATCCCACCATGGCCGAGGCCCACCATGTTCCATGCTTTGCCGCCTACTGCCCCTGGTGATCAGCGCACATCATAGTGACTGATTGTTTGTTGTTCTGCTGTTCAATCTATTTGCATATTAGGGTTTTATATATATAGATGGTCTGCTCCTTCACAAAGAGTAATGGGGAAAGTTCTATCTTAATATCTCAGTGAGAGAGTTTCAGGCGACATTAGCATGTAACATATAGTATTTGAACACAGAGCAGCATGGAAGTGCCACTGAATTCTGCCAGCTGTCTCAACATCTGGTCTTGTCCTCTCACGTAAGAGTCAGTAGGATCACAGTGGAGATTTTATCTTTACAAAGGGAAGACTAGAACTTTAAAACAGGTAGTCAGGCTCTTTGCCTACAACTTACCAAGTGAAAGAAAACACTATCTTTTTTAAAAAAAATTATATTTTTGTTGTTTTTATGTTGTTTTGTGTTTTTTTAGAGAGAGAGAAAGGGAGAGAGAAACATCAGTATAAGAATGAAACATTCATCGACTGCCTCTGGCACACTCCTTACCTGGGGTCCAACCTGAAACGTAGGCATGTTCCCTGACTGGGAATGGAATCAGCAACCTTTCTGTGCACAGGACACCACCCAAACAACTTAGCCACACTGGCCAGGACCAGAAGTACTCTCTCAGTTTAGCAGACTGGTCTAGGAGAGCAAGAGACTTGGGTGGATCCTTTCATAAATATTTATTCAGCACCCACTGGGTGCCAGGGGCTATAGGAAACCATGTCATAAAACTAAGCTAAGTGGTCACAGTTCAGAGTGAGACTGACAAGTATACAACCCAAAAGTTCCACATTGTGGTAAGTGGTAGAAAGAAATAAATACAAGGGGCTCTGGTAGTTTATGTGTTTTGGGGGGTTTCACAAAAATTAATCCAGAAGTGACACTATGCTAAGGACAAATAGAGTGTGGGGTGGGGTGGGGATGAAGTTGGACAATTCAAATAACTTCCAGGTAGAGAGTGCTATCTATCTATCTATATATATATATATATATATATATATATATATATATATATATATGGCTAATATGCTAAGTGTCTGACTGTTCAACCAGTTGCTATGATGTGCACTGATCACCAGAGGCAGACGTTCAATGCAGGAGCTTCCATGGCACACATTGGTCATTTGCAGAGAAATAGCACTGTGGACCTGGCACCCACAAAGCTTCACCTAAGTGGAACACAGGCCCCACCAGCACCCCAGAGTGACACCCCACCAAATTGCAGCCAATGCTGCCAAGACCCCATGGTGCAAAATGCAATTCATAGCCCAGCCCAGCCTAGAAATGGTCGCTATGGGCACCAAGTAATGACATCACATAGCAATGCCCGGCTTCCTCTCCCTGCGATTATCTTCCTTGGAGTTTCTTTAGTCCAGGAACATAATTTGCTTTATAGCCAGGTGGAAACATTTCACACTATAACCAAATGTCTGTGTAGCGTTTTCCCATGCCTCATCTCATTTGATCCTCACGAAGTCCTGAAGTTGGTAGATAGGAGACTCAGTGGAATCCTTTTTTTTTTTTTTCATTAGCTGTAAAATGGAGATTTAGAAAGCTTAGAAACTTGACCTGAATGAAAAGAAGTAAGAAATGGTGGACCTTGAAAATGACTTCAGGTTTTCTCACTGCACAGAATATAGTCAAACACTGCTGCAGTTAAGTATTTTACCCTTTGTTCTCCCTGTGTGATCTATAATAATAATCTGCTTTGTGTTGATATTCACTGCTGTGTTGCTGACAATTACCTGAAAGAGAAGTTGGGGTGCTTCACAGGGCTGGAAAAAGTTTAGTTAAATCAGAAAGCAAGTCTAATTAATCAAGTTTATCTATATATATAAAGCTTTCACTGGTGCCAATTGCACACATGTGTTTAGATGTGTCATTGTTGATTGTGAACTTGGTTGACACTTCTATTATAGAGAAAGGGAGGAAAGTGATATTAAAATAGTTTTTCTAATTAATTTTCTTTCAATGAGCATGAAATCGTGCACCAGGCCACTAGAATATACAGAAGCCCAGAGGGGAGACTGAATATCCACCCCCCCTTCACCCCCCTACCTCCCCACCCCCCGCCAACTCATGTGCAATTTTGGGCAAATTTTACCACACCCCTAGATAAAATGAGTTGGATAAATAAAATGATCACTTTTGGACATGAATATATGAGAAATTCTAACATATTTCTCATGTCTCTCTTTTTAATAACTAATTCATTAGACTGGTGGTCTTGTCTTCTGGTATTGAATGTGTGATCATTTCCTTTAAAAATTAAAGCTAGAATTGATATAAGGGAAGGCTTAGTGGGAGGGATTGGGAATTAACTGCCAATATAAAACATTAAACAATTGTGAAGTTATTTATCAGAGTACAGAACATGTTGTTTATGTAAGGACATTACATTTAGAAAACCCTGTTTAACTTTATATGACCAGGGTATCTTGACCTAATCAGCCAAAATGATGGAAATGCATTACACAAATTTCAAGAACATAAAGTAGAGGAGTGGATTGCTTTGTGCTTCAATACTTTGGAAGATTCAGCCTTGACTTGATAAAATCTCTTTGAAAATGTATCAAAGATGCAGCAAAAAGAGGTGAAAATTGCTGAAGTTGAGACTGTGTTGTGAAGCTTGAGGCTGGGGAGAAAGGGGCTAATATGTCCCATTTCTTTCCATTATTCCTCGGTGCCTCATTTTTACTTTAAAATTTCCTCTTTTCATTCCTCATCTCAAACTTTTTCAGAAATAGAGGCAACCAAAGAAAAAGAGTGAGAAATGTAGAAAAAGAGAATAGAGAGAGAGGGTGGATGGCAAAATGGAGGTGTGTAAAAGAAAATTGAGGAAAGGGGGCAATTTAGAAAAGGAAGTGGATTAGGGCTGTCACTGGGATACCAAAATACTGAAAGCAAGACTACAAATTATTTATGTTTTGTGTCTTTCTAATACATGGTTTTGATTAAAAATAAAGCAAAAGCACCAATATGAGTGCCAGGGATAGAGTCCATGTATTTCCAAAGCTGAGTTGTACCAGCTGGCATTTGTATTCTTAGGCTCAAAGGGTCTTTACAGAAAGGGTGCATATTGGTCTCCAAGGTACAACCAGTTAAGAATCTTAAGGCTTCCCTCAGCTCCACTTCCTTGCAAAGCACACAACTCTTCATTTCTTCCTGTACATGAACATTACACCTCTCTTCTACCTGAGCTCGCCGGAGCAGAGAGGGCAGAGGAGATTTGCTGAATCAAGAACATCTTTTCAATGTACATGTATTTCATTTTCCTGCTTCCGTTAACCAACAGTCTGAAGTCTTTATCAGAACCCTCCTCCTTTTTAATGGGAGTTAAACATTACTTCTTTTCCTCATTTAACCTTGACTCACTGCAAACTTGTTCAGCAAAAGTGTTAAGTTTCAGTAAGTGAATAAAAAAAAAGCACTTGAAACTTCTGAACATACACCCAAGTGCTCTGTATGGCTCCCTCATCTTTATTTTGAAGGACTTTCCTTGCCCGGAGCTCTTTATTGAATACCCAAGGAGAAAGGAAATACTATAAATTTAGAGCACATTATTCCCCGTGGGTGAAATTCTTACACTTGATCCCCTGCAAAGAAATTGCATAGTTACGAATCATTCTTATCATTATCCCATGTGGCAAAAAGGTGTTTCAGAACAAATTTAGTGCAATTAAGTAACCTATTTAGTGCAAATTTTAAAATGTGATTATTTATCACATTAATATATTTGGTTGTAGATTCTTTTTCATCCAAGTCATTTTTATAACTTACCCCATCAGTGACTCCTATTTTCTTATCCAATTTCAGTGTAGATTTTAACAAAATAATTCAAACATTCCAAAAATATAGAGAAAGTAATATAATGAACACCTGTTAACTCATCACTGAATTAAAGAATGAAAACATTTTACAAATGCAGCAGGAGCATCCTGCATGCCCCTTATAGGTCCATCTTTGCCCAAATACCATTCTCCTCAATTTGGCGTTTATCATTCACTTCACATTTTTTGTATTTATAGATACAGATATTTGTCAGAATAAAGGTGAAACTTCTATAGCCCCCAAAATATAACTGGTTAAATAAAATAGAAATGTATTTCCACTACAAAAGTCTTTTTTCCCATGGTACCCACCATTGCATTATTCTTGTTTGTATGGTTAAGGAAGAACAGATTTTCTTCTTTAATTTTAAAGGATGTGTTAAATTAGCTGGCTTCCTGTCCCCTTGCAGAATACCCCTGCTATTGAAATTACTTTCTCCCTAATTCAACTCCCTTTGCTGTTTCTAGAGAGCAACGCTCAAGCCCAACCCTTATTGTGTTAAGGGTCTTCTGCTTTTCTCTGTAGAGAAAGAGAAGTGGGCAGCTATAATCACAAATGTGGAGCAGCGACAAAAGCTCCAAAACCTCACAAAATTATGTAGGTTGGTTTTCACAGTTTCAGGAAACAAAAAATACTCTTACCTTTTCCAATGACCATGTTCTATTTAATTTTTTAAAGAATGTTGGTTGTGAATGGCTACATTGATTTCACAGTTCCACTAATGGTTCAAATCCCACAGCATGAAAGTGCCAGTCTACCAGCTCCTGACTCTTAAACCAACACCTGAAGCTGTCATGTCTTCCTAATTCCTTAATGCTCAAAGATTGATGTTATCAAAACCACTGGTCCATTGGTCCTTCCTCCACGGACACCCTTTTCCAGCTCTAGACTTAAAGAAGCCATTTGGCAAATGAGTAGGCAGGATGCAGTCGGCCACTGAGCATACCTTAGGCTCATGTAAAATAGTTTACACCTCAAAGAAACAGCAGAGCACGTTATTCTCATGTTGGGGGACCATTATCCCAAAGATGAAAAGTGATCTCACTACACCTTGTGACATTTTGAGTGATGTGTGACTGAATATGAGGAGAACATCTGTGTTCACCGAACTACATCTTATCCTGGCCTAGAGAATTAAGCATTCCAGAAAAGTGCACATATATAACAAATATCCCAAACCCAACTAATTCACTGCCCAGCACCCTGAGAAGACAGAGTCCCCTGCCTGATCTTTGCGAAGTGACACATACTGGAGACAAGGTTGTCAAAGGAGTCATGCGTGTGTTCATGAACTGGATGAGGGTTAAGACGGCAACATTCCCCAAATCGATCTTCAGGTTCCACAAAATCCCTATCAAAATCCAAACCAAGCTCATTTTGCAAAAATTGACAAACTGATCTTAATATTCATATAGTAATATTCATATAGTGATACAAAATTACTATAACAATCTTGAAAAGAGAACAAAGTGGGAGGACTTATTCTTCACAATTTCAAAACTTGCTACGAAACAACAATAATCAAGATGGTATGAGGGGGGCAGGGAGGCAATAAGGGGATAAGGATACATATGTAATACCTTAATCAATAAAGAGAGAGAAAATCCCCCCCCAAAAAAAGATGGTATGATACTGACATGAGGATAGGTGTATGGGTCAGTGAAGTAGAATTGAGAGTCCAAAATTAAAGCCTAGCATTAATGGTCAATTGATTTTTAATAAGTGTGCCAAGATAATTCAATGGGGAAAGAATAGCCTTTTCAACAAATGGTGCTGGAACACTAGACATCCACATGCAAAAGAATGCCTTGGAGCCTCTACCTCCCATCATGCATATAGGTTAACTCTGAAAGGGATCAAAGACCTAAGTGAAAGGGCTAACACTATAAAACTCTTAGAAAGAAACATAGGCATATATTTTCATGACCTGAAACTAGGTAATGGTTTCTTCTCCAAGAAAACGTAAAATTGACCTTTTAAAAGATTCTGCTTCATACAGCTCTGGAGATCTGTTAAAGTCCATCCATTACTCTGGTTATAGTTAGAGTTCTGGATACCACCTTTGAAATGCAGCTAATGTGCAGCGGAATGCATGCATGTGTATGTTAGATGGTGTATGCACACACACATGCACACACAGAGAAAAGTTGTTCATTGCCACACTCATAAAGCCTTCATCAGTTTCTTCAAAGTTTGGGCTCCCCCTCAAGAATTGTACACATGCTTCAGTTTAGGCAGGAGGAGCAGGTAGTCACTGGGAAAGGCAATGCCCCTGGGTAAGCCATGCTGGTCTTGAAACCACTTTAAATATAGCCCGGAGTATTTTAGCTGTCATAAACAGAAACGAAACAGGATTTAAAGAACTGCCAAGGCCAGATGGCACAATGTTCTGATCATCTCTCCAGAGACTCTGAAAGAGGAACAAGAGAGACACTCCTTCCCGGGGAGTGTGTGCAGCTGTTGGGGAGCACTGGGGACTTTCCCTGAGCACCACACACTTCACAGCTGGACAGTGTCTGCTGGGCTGTGCGTGCTGAAAAAGGCCACTCTCTGGATTTCTAAGTAGTTCGTAAGATTGTGGCAGCAGCTATCCTGAAATCGAAACCTACAGTTCTCAACACATCTCTAGCTCTGTGTGCAGCAACGTATTTGCTGAAATGTGCAACAACATATGTGAATGAGCTAAAATGTGTTGTGTGTTTACTATGGACCGGACATGTTCCAGAAAGATTACCTATATAAGCTTATTTAATCCTTAAATGTATTAACTCATGTAATCCTTGTAAGCAACAAATGGATCCTTATGAAATGAATTCATTTTACCAAATTATGTAAACTGAGACCTGCGGAAGTTCAGCAATGCCCCCATGCATAGAGCTGCCCATAGGGCCATCTGACTCGAGAGCCATGATGGGTGTTGAACCATCGTGCTTTTTTGCCAAACTGCCCAATTAAAACAAACTGCAAAACGAAATGTTCCATTCCTGGGTTTATTAGTTTCCAGTTGCTGCTGTAACAAATTACCACAGATGTAGTGACTTAAAACAACTCAACTTTACAGTCTTACGTTTTTGGAAATGAGAAGTCAGAAATGGGTCTTAGGGGTAAGAGGCACACACTGGCAGAACTGGGTTCCTTCTGGAGGTTCCAGGGGAGAGTCCAGGTCCTCACCTTTTCCAGATTCCAGAAGCCACTTGCATTCCTTGATATGTGCTCCTTTCTCCATCTTCAAAACACATCATTCTCTCAACCTCTGCTTTTGTTGTCACATCTCCTCTCCCATCCTGAGCTTCATGCCTTCCTCTTACAAGGATCTTGTGATGACACTGGACCCACTGGATAATCCAAGATAATCTTCCCATCTCCAGATTCTTCACTCAAGCACATCCCAAAAGACCCTTTGCCATATACGGTAACATATTCACAGGTTCCAGGGATTAGGATGTGACATCTTTGGAGGGGCATTATTCTGTCTAACACAAATGGGGAACTAGTGGACCCACAATATATCTGCATCATATAGTCCTTTCAAAACAGAAAAGGAACAGTTGGACACCAACAAATTGTTTTTGTTTTTTTATCATTTGTAATTGTGGTAAAAATACACATAACATATAACCAACCATCTGAACGAATTGTTTTTAAGTATATAGTTCAGTGCTATGAATAATCTTTTTTTAAAATGATCAAAGAATTTAAATAGATGTTTCTCCAACATTGATATACAAATGGTCAATAAGTAGATGAAAAGATTTTCAATATTAGTAGTCATAAATGAAAAGCAAATCAAGTCTACCATGAGATATCATTTCATATCCACAAGACTATCATCAAAGAAACAGAAAATAAGTGTTGATGAGGATATGGAGAAGTTGGAATCCTCAAACATTGCTGGTGGGAATGTAAAATAATACAGTCTCTTTGTGAAACAGTTTGGCTGTTCCTCAAAGTTAATTCCACTCCTAAGTAAATACCCAAGATAACTGAAAACATATGTGTTCTTATAAAAACTTGTTCATAATAGTTTATAGCAGCATTATCCATAAAAGGCAAAAAGTAGTCTGGCCAGTGTTGCTCAGTGGTTGAGCCTATGAACCAGGAGGTCAGGATTTGATTCCTGGTCAGGACACACGCCTGGGTTGTAGGCTCAATCCCCAGTGTGGGGTATGCAGGAGGCGACTGATCAATGGTTTTCTTTTATCACTGATGTTTCTCTCTCCCTCTCCCTTCCTCTCTGAAATCAATAAAAGTATATATTTTTTAAAAGGGTAAACTGTGGAGATAAAATCCAATGGAATATTATTCACTCATAAAAAGGAATCAAGTATTGATACATGTAACAACATGGTGGACTTTGAACACATCATACTAAGTGTTCTGACTTCTTTCACATACTGTATGATTCTGTATGTGCCATGTCCAGGAAAGGCAAATTCAAAGATACAGAATAGATTGATGGTTGCCAGGATTAGAGATGAGTTGGGAATGAGGAATGACTACTTAACACTACAGGATTTTTTGGGGTGATGGGGGGTGGGGGGTTCACGGAAATGTTGTAGAATTAGTGCTGGTGGTTGCACAATTTTCATGTTAAACATCACTGAATTGTATGCTTTAAAATAGTTAAAAAGTAAATTTTATTTGAGTTTTATTTAGATAAATAAATAAGTGAAACTGAAGTATGTGGTTTCGGTCTGGTGCTAACCCTTGCCCCTTTCTTTGGCTTAGCGCTGTTCTTCTCAGTTTGCAAGTGTAGAGTGTCCCTTTCCTGGAGCCAGGTACAGGATGCATTATCCAAAAAGTATTTGCAGTCTTACCCCTTTGACTTGCTTTGCCCAGTGAAATGTGAATGAAGTGGTGTGAGTCCCCAGTCAGGTAGTTTGAAGGGTTAATACGAGTCTCCACACTGCCTCTGGCCCACTGGGGGCCTGGGTTTCTCAGCAGAGCACATTAGGGAATCTGTACTCGCCACAAAGAAATCGTTGCTGTTTTAAACCACCGAGAGGTGAGGTGCTGTTTATTATCATGGCATCACCTAGCCCATGCTACCTAACAGAGGGCAGTGGTTCCATATCTCAGAAGGGTTAATAATTGATTATGGCTGCCCATTCTTCTTGTGTTTAAGAAATTTTAATGTAAATTCTTTTATTTTAAAACATTTTTTCTTTTTAATTTAATTTTTTGGGGGTGACATGGGTTAATAAAATTATGTAGATTTCAGGGGTACAATTCTAAAATGCATCATCTGTATATTGTATTATCTGTTCGTCATCCCAAATCAAGTCTCCTTCCATCACCACTATGCATATTCTTTTAAAGACTCTTAGGACAGGCAGTAACTGACAGGTTGTGATAAGGGTAGAGCATCTAACTTGAAAGGCTTCTCTTTCTCCCTCCTGGGAGCATAAGCTTAAAGAAGAAGGTGGTGCCCTAACCAGTTTGGCTCAGTGGATAGAGCGTTGGCCTGTGGACTGAAGGGTCCCAGGTTTGATTCTGATCAAGGGCATGTACCTTGGTTGCAGGCAAATCCCCAGTAGGAGGTGTGCAGGAGGCAGCTGATCAATGTTTCTCTCTCATTGATGTTTCTAACTCTCTAGCCCTCTCCCTTCCTCTCTGTAAAAAATCAATAAAAGATTTTTTTAAAAAAAGAAGAAGAAGGTGGTCAAGATTGTCAGCAGTGCACGGAGGCCACTTCTTATTGAGTTGTAACATTTCCTCAGTCCCACTCAGCAGGACCCTCAAAATTATCTGGTTTAAAAGTTGGCCTTTCTCCAGTATTTCCTCTTTTCCCCCAAAACTCTGCCACTGACACTCTATTCAACTCTGCCCTCCCTGGATTAGCCAGAAACACCTGGCCCTGAATTGAACTGTGTCTCTTACTGGCCTTGGTTGTAAGGATATCAGAATGTTGTCTTTCTACAGCTTGCCTGATTTCCTGGAATCTCTATAGATCCTTAAGGCTGACACTGTTAAGTTGTTTGAATAGAACATCATCCAAAACCCTCCTTCAACTGCCTTGTTTCCTCCTGCCTTCTGCCATTGAGACTAGAAAGCTCTGCACCCAGGGTCTCATGCCCCACTGCAGTGGGGAGATTCGGTGAGCAGGCCCTCATCAATAAGACAAATGTAGGAGTTTATTGCCAGTGACTGTATGCGATTGCTTCCTTTATAAAAAGAGATAGACCTGACCAGTTGGGCTCTCTCCCCTTCCTCAGTCTCCCTGTCTTAAAGGCAGAGATGATTGCAGGAGGGGAAGTCTAAGAGAATTGCAGAGACCCCACTACCAACCAGAGCCTGTAACTACCAACCGTTCGGCTGATTTTCATGTGAGAAAAGTAAGTCCCTCTTTAATTGTTGGTTGTTATTTGGATTTCCTGACACTTGCAGCCCAACGTATCCTAAAAAGAAAGATGCCCCAATAACTCCTCTTTTCTTAGACTTTGATCTCTTTTAACTTGGCCCTTTAATAATGTGAGATAAACTGAAATTTCCTCTCCTAACCCTCTGAAGTTGAATATATATTTTTATTGCAGCTTAAGAGAGGTAAAGTCTAATGTTATCTATATTGCAAATGTTAATGTAAAAAATGTCTACTTGGGCCCTAACCAGTTTGGCTCAGTAGATGGAGCGTCGGCCTGCGGACTGAAGGGTCCCAGGTTCGATTCAGGTCAAGGGCATGTACCTTGGTTGCGGGCACATTCCCAGCAGGGATTGTGCAGGAGGCAGCTGACTGATGTTTCTCTCTCATCAATATTTCTAACTCTCTGTCCCTCTCCCTTCCTCTCTGTAGAAAATCCATAAAATATATATATATTTTAAATGTCTACTTGGTTTTCATAATTTTGTCCCTAAACCATTGCATACTTAATGCTGCTTAGCAATCCTTATCTTTACCTCTGGTTAGCTCCCTATACCATTTTCTGCAGTGGCCATCCTAATATTTTCTAGTAGAGTCAAGTCTCTAATCACAGCCTCATTCTTAGAGAGCCACACTGAGATTTCTCAAATTACTTACAATTATTAAAGATTGCTCTCAGTTTTTTCTGTTTGTTCATGTAACAAACTCAATGTTTGGAGGGGGGAAAATCCTTATAATGAAGAGTTAGTGCTTAAAAAGTTGTTGTTTTTTAAGGACGGCCAAGAGACATATGAAAACATGCTCAAAGTCACTAATCATCTGACAATCAAAACGACAAATCAAAATGATAATGCAGTACCACCATCTCACACCTGTCAGAATGGCTATCATCAAAATATCAACAAACGACAAGTGCTGGCGAGGATGTGGAGAAAAAGGAACCCTTCTGCACTGCTGGTGGGAATGCAGACTGGTGCAGCCACTGTGGAGAACAGTATGGAGTTTCCTCAAAAAACTAAAAATGGAACTGCCATTTGACCCTGCGATCCCACTTCTAGGAATATATCCCAAGAAACCAGAAACACCAATAAGAAAGGATATATGCAGCCCTATGTTCATAGCAGCACAATTCACCATAGCTAAGATTTG
>PVJC01012454.1:0-39662 GCA_004026665.1 Murina feae
AGGCAGGGTTACGGAACATAATTAAATGCTGAATAGACCAAAATAGCATAAAAATACTAATTATAATTTTCAAATATTAACTTAATTTTAATAAATCATCCTTGAAGTACCCAGATACAAACGCTGCCTGTGGAACTTTGAATGGATCCACTGATTTATCTCCATAGAACTAATTCTGTTTCAATTTTGGCTCATTTTCTACAAACAGGAATTACCCCACTTTAAAAAAAAAAAGCCCTAGCTGGTTTGGCTCAGTGGATAGAGAATCAGTTCCACAGACTGAAAGGTCCCGGGTTCGATTCCGGCCAAGGGCACATACCTCTATTGCAGGCTCGATCCCAGCCCTGGTAGTGGGCATGCGGGAAGCAACCAATCCATGTGTCTCTCTCAGATCAATGTTTCTCTCTCTGACTCTCCCCCTCCCTTCCACTCTCTCTAAAAACCAATGGGGAAAAACGTCCTTGGGTAAGGATTAACAAAAATAAATAAAAATAAAAAACAAAACAAATGGATTTTTTTTTTTTTTCGGTTTACTGAAATATTCCCAAGCTAAATGAGGAGTCCATTGATTCAGGAATTTAGTAGTTATTTATCAGCAACATTCAGCTCAGTTTTGCTATGCTTAAAGGAAGAAAATAAAATCTCAAGCAAAAACTGTCACCAGTAGAGTGAAGACTGAAGGGGAAGTGGAGGAAGAAGTGCGTTTCCTATGAACACTTAGGAAAACAACTCTTACCCGCCTCGCGGCCTGGACACAGGTTCCCTCTCGGGATGCCCCCTTGTCCCTCCCTCATTGGCTCCAAGTCTGTTTTCCAATACAAACTCGTGTAAAAGAAAATTCTTGTATCCGAATCACTCGCTTGCCTTGGCGTGGCCAGTGCCCTTCCGCCCTCTCCAAAGGAAGTGTGAGCACTTGGCTACAAGACTGCAAGGTGTTTGCTTGTAGCCAACGGCCAGAAACGAGGGCCGTTCATTTTGCAGTTACCCTCCCAGTTAAACTCACTGTCTACCAGTCCATCCTACCAGAAATTCTAGCTAAAACGTTAGCAATCTCATGAGAAACATGATTAAACTATAACTTAATCATTGGTTCAATATGAAGCTCTATGGGGAGGGGCAGGGGAGGTGAGTAAGAAAAGGCTTAAAAGTACTTGCAAACTAGTGTGGGTGAATCTGACAGGCAGCACCACTGCAGGAGCAAATAAGAGCAAGTATCTGCTACTTAAGATCAATAGCAGTATTAACTCTCTACACGGAAACCGCACTTGCTACGGACACCACCCTTATCTTCAGAATTTCATAATGAAAACATCTAACGTTGACTGCCACAGAACAATCACACTGAGCAGCAAAGACTTAATTAAAGGAAACCCCATGTGCAGATCTGCTTTGAGGTTAAACCCAACATTAGGCTGAAGCTTGAAAAGCTGAGAAAAGTGCCCTCCAGTAGAGAAAGTCTGTGTGTGAGCCATGTGCCTGCCTCCTGCATCAGCTCCTGCTTTCTGGAGTCGGTTTCACACGCTCTCCTGGGAGCGAAGGAGGTGGAGACCCAACAGCCCCTGGGCAAGGGCGAGACCAGACCGAGCAGACCCTGGGAAAAGATGGGCACCCCTACTCCTGCATCCAACACCCCTGAGAGCTGCCTTGGAAACCCTGTGCAGGGAGCACTTCCTGCAGGTCAGATGCAGCCCAGGACCGCAGGGTGGAAATCCGCGCCCACTTTCCCACTCTCATCGGGGGCTTTGAGAACCGTCAATTCCTCAGTCAGCTCTGAGGCAGAGGAGCTGGGAGGCAGGCAGGGGGTCGCAAGGCCTGGCACAGACTGTCTTCGCACACAATGGGAGCGATCGCGGAGAAGGAAACACATGGGGGAAGAGGAGTAAGAAACAGGACAGGATGGTTCAGAGCATGTGGCCATTAGAAAGTCTCTGATGGAAAGGGTTTCATCTCTTGTTTTTTTCCAGGAGAAACCTACACAAGGAGACGATACAACAAAACTCTTCTATTTGAATAATAAACTTGTAAATGGCTAAAATATAGCCAGTAAGTATCTCATAAAACTATTGATGCATTGTCAAAATGACCAAATAGAATACTAGATAAAATTTGCATTTTAAGTTTTACACTAATGTCTTTGAGAGCAAAGGTTGTTGTTTTGTTTGTAACAGCTAATATTTTGGTTCTCATAAACACCTAATAAGCATTTCTTTTATTTGCTTTATTATTAAATACTAATGGGGTAACAATCTCAACTGTAGACAAATGAGTGCTTACTATTTGTTGGGAGCCATACTACTATGTATGTGATTTACATACATGGTAATTATTTGAGGTAAATATTATCATTCCAATTTTATAGATAAAAAAACTAACACATAGAGAAGTCAAGAAAATTGCTCAAATGTGCAAATACAATTTACAAAACCTTAATTTGAAATTAGTTCACTCATACTTAAATGACTAAATGGTAGAAATATTTTTTTAGATTTTTAAAAATAACACTCATTTGCCATACACGCATGGAATAACTATTATGTACCTAATAGTACAATAAATTCATGACATGAAGTGCAACATGGAAAGCAGAGATTAAAACAGGGAAAAGTGTGTGTGTGTGCGTGTGTGCACGCATGTGTGTGTGTGTGTGTGTGTGTGTGTATGTAGTGGGAAGTGAGAACTATAAGCAATTACTTACTTTGAGGCAGATAATAAATCTGATGAGACTAAAATTCTAGAAATGGGCCAGATCCTGGCAGGTCTATAGTCCATGCTTAGGAGCTTGAACATAATTTTTCCTTCAAGTTCTGGGAGTCAGTGAGGTTTTAAGAAAAGTACTGGCATGACGGATCTAAGTTATATATCTCAGAGGCAACAGAGGGGGTTATCCATGCAGGTGGGAAGTGGCCACATGGGAGGCAAGGACACAGATGTAGATGCTATTAAAGGAATATGCAATGATGATGATGAGGGCCGGAACCTAGGCATTAGTACTACAGAGGGAGAGGAGTGTATTTGAAAAACATTTAGTAGGTAACATGGTCAAATTTTGTGACAGATGCGAAATTTTACTTGAAAGACCAGATAGGATGATGTTGCCATGAACTGAGACAAGGACTGCATAAGGAAGAGGATCCTGTCTCGGAAGGAAGATAATGGGCTGAGTTTTAGAAACACTAAACGTGACGTGGTTATGGCGCATGCAGTGGAAGGTTGGGAATTCGGAAGTTCATGCCGGTCAGGGTGGGAGAGAGAGATTTAAGAATTGTCAGCATTTAGCTGTGAAGCAAAAGGCTGAGGTGAGGGTAAGATTCCTAGGTGGCCTAGGAAGAGAACATACAGAGAGGACCAGTCAACAAGTCCTCTGAGGGAACTAAGTGCTGAGGGACACCGAGGAGAAGGAGGCCTTAAAGCTGAGAGGAAGACCGGTGGGGAGAGGAGAACCTTCCAGCGAGCCTTGGGGAAAGCTGGGGCTCGGTGACATCGAACGAAGGAGAAGAGCCCTGAAGAGGTAAAGGGGCCCCTGGACCGTCACACATTTCAGTCCTCATCCCACGAGGCCGGCCTAGACAGAACGAAGGGGAGCAAACAGCAGAGGTCGGGGCACGAGTGAGGGCGTGGAGGCCGACAGAAACCCACACCCTCCTCCCAGCAGAAGTGATGGGCTATGGGGGAGAGTCCATAGGAAGGAAATGGTTGAAGTTATGGGAAAGAGAGCATGATTGACAAAATAAGTCCCCCCAAAAGATGGACAATGGACAAAATACAGTAGAAGAACGAATCTAGAAGCTTCTTCACACAAATCCAAAGGTTTGGTGAGAGTTGAAAATAGACCCTAAGGTTTGTGATGACTGGAATCAGATTGTTCTATCACTCCCATGCTCTAAACTTGCATTCAGGTAAAGTTCCCAGGTGACCTTCTGCGGGTCTCCTCACAGTGACGGGCTTGTGTACAATGTCCCCGGTTTCAGGCGAGGCCTAAAGCCTCGGGGAGGCTGAAGGACCAGAACCATGTGCTGTCCCAGTGATGGCCGGGCCCGGGCTCACTTCACTTACAGAAGTTTAGGGACTATGACAAGGGTACGATGCTTACGTTGCAAGCCATGTTCCCACCAATAATATAGTCTGTTGTCACCCTGAAACTGATTGTTAATTCTGACTGAGCATTCAGAAAGGAAAAGAAAAAAGAACCATGACTCTCTCTTCCCCTTCCCAGATCTAAACTTTTAAAGACCATATAAATATTTCTGAGTGTAAGCATTATACCAGAAAGCTTTAGGGACAAAGTTCCATTAACGGAGTGCCATTAATGTATTACTATTATTAACATTACTGCCTTCTCTGTAGAAGGCAGCACGTGGGTAAAGAAAATCCTGTGCTATTATAATTTCCCTTACAGAATATACTCAAGTGCAAGATGGGGCCACCTTGATGTCTTTCAAAGGGTTTAGTTTTAAAGAGATTTTAAGAATAAAAGGAAAACACTATGGCTGCTAATATGGTCATATCTTTAAAGCAAAATTTTTCATAGTACATACTACTCCCCATACAAGTGCCAATGGTAGTAAATACTGAACATAACAGCTCAACAATCTGTCATGAAATTTAGATGAAATTTGCATGAAAAGGAATTAGAGGAAAATTGAATTGTCAATATCTTCCTAACGATTTCAGTGTTTTATGTAATCTTGTGCAATTTGCCTAAATTAATAAATAGGCCAATTAATTTTAACCATTTTAGACTTTTCCCCCTACCATTACTATATCTCTCATATGTAAATCAAAACTTTTCAAGATTGTGATCTAAGAGCAAAAATCACTAGGTACAAAAATGCTATTTTTAAACATTTTATGAATGTCATACAAGACCAAGTGATGTATGAATTATCCCTCAAGTAGAAGCAAACTGTTGGATTAAAAAAAGATTGAATTCTGTGGCCATGGATTAACATGACTCCAACCTTCTAAATCCCAGATCCTCAAAACAAAGCTTTCTCTCTCTGCTTTACCTCACACCTGCATTATGCGCCTTCTAGAATGATCATCTGACTCTCACGCCTGCAATGACAGTGCTCAAAGTGTGAGCAAAAAGAAGTAAAAGTAAGAAAAGTGTGAAAATGAAAACGACATCCTCACCCAGAAACAAGTTTGAGTAACTTGTGTCCTTTGCAAAGAATGATTCATCTATCCCACAGGGGAGGATTTGGGCCTTGAGCTATTTTTCCAGAAATGATGGTGAATTTGCAGTGGTTTGTTGGCAAGCTTTAACTAGGTGCCCTTAGCGAAAGGGACAGAGGGAATAGCAACTTACCACCAAAGTCACAGTGTGTGGCCTTGGAGCAAGAAGTCAACTGGTCCACATCAAGATTAAAAGTATGTGAGGCAGAGAGTTAACACAGAGGGCTCAGCAGCCTAAGTTAGTGGCACCCAGAGAGCCTCCCAGAGCCCATGCGAACCTACTCCCTCAGGACACTGGAAAGGAGGGAGGCTGGCCTCTGCGTTAGCGAGCTCGTCAGCTGGCCCTCCATGCAGCCAGCTCAGTACTTATCTGTGTATTGCTTCCCAGCTATCCTAGAGTCATGGTCAAAATAGACATCATGTTTGTCAACAAACACAGAGCATCTCTCTCTCCTCTCTCTCGGAAAAATACTTTTCAAAATAAAGCCTCACTTTGGCTTGAATAAAAGTTGTGAGTACTTTTAAATCGCAAGTTAATAAGGAAACAAAGTATCGTTACCTAATATTTCAGTGCCGTTCAGTGTTCTTGGCTTCACAGCCTGAACAATGACCAGGGTAGGTCTGGCCACTCAATTACATTCAATTAAAACCAGATCTGTCTATTCCACTGAGAAGTGGCTAACACTTAACGCCCATTGTGGTCTAGAGACTATAGTTGCTTCCTAATAGCTCTTCTCCCTTTATTTCCTTACATAACTCTATTTAGTAAGAGCACGCAGCCAGTGGCACCAGCTAAAAGACTACATCTCCCAGCTGCCCTTGGAGGTTTGTGCAACAGTACGACTAAATTCTGACCAACTACAAGTTGAAATGGTATGATTTAATGATCTCCGTTAAAAATGAAAAGATCACAGCCTTTGTCTCCCATCCTCTAGAGAGACGCTGGGAAGGAAATGTCATGGCTGGAGCCTCAGCAGCCATGGGACCAGAGCATCAGGAACAGTACCCTGGGGATGAGAGTGGAGACCTGTGAGCCTAAATCCCTGGGGACTTCCACTTCCTGACTAAAAGCTTGTTTTATATTAAAGAGAAACACACCATGTTTGTTGTTTAAACTCCTGCATTCTGCTCTATACAGCTGAACCTAGGTTAAATTATCCACTGGCGAAGAAAAGTTTTTATGGCTGGCTGGCGTGGCTCCGTGGTTGAGCATTGACCTAGAAACCAGGAGGTCACAGTTCGATTCCCAGTCAAGCCCATGTCTGGGTTGCCTCCTGCACAATGATTCTCTCTCATCATTAATGTTTCTATCCCTCCTTCCTTTCCCCTTCCTCACTGAAATCAATAAAAATATTTTTTAAAAGAAAAATTTGTATGTATTCTATGATCCAAAGTATCTGCTTCAATGGTAATGAGTTCTTTACCTCCTTCAAAATTACCCCATCCAAGTACTGCTGAGTGTTAAACATCCGCTTCTTCATATTTATTTTTTACCAATGAAATACATGGCAGACATACAGAATGGAAATGCAGGAGACCGTGCCAGGGAAAGGGTGCAAGCCTCTCATCTCTTAGCAATCCGAAGGTGGCCTGGGCGCAGGGGAGGGTGCAGCAAGGAGATTGCAAATGTGTGGTCCCCTGAGCTGGATCTGGCGCTCAGATACATTGTACGTGGCTTCCGCAATGCTTTCTGGGAATGTTACTTTCAAATGCCTTCACGTGGGCTCGGGTCTTCAGTTCTGCACACACCACCACCCTGTGGCTCGGCAAACACACGCTTGCTTTCCAGGCTCATGGACCCTGTCTGGCCTCTGGAAACACTGGTATTTAGTCCCCGGAAATGAGATGGTGCATTTCTGCACCTCCCTCCTCTCCATCACTCCTCATTGCTGACATCAGTGATTGACAGCAAAGATTATTTGCCAAGATGAACGCTATCCAGTTCTAATAATAAGAATGTACGTAGCTCATTAGGTGTTACATCTTTATTTAGGAATAAAAAAATCACTGTAAATACACTAGTTCCTCCTACAAGAGAAAAAATGGGGAACCTTTTAAAACACCCCCCACCACAAACAGAAATACACAAAAACTCAGGAAAAGCTCATTTTGTCACCTTAACTCTGATTTATATTATTTAACAGTTTCAGCTAAAGTTAGTCCAACTCTCAGACTTTCTCCTTTCCATTTTTACAAATTTAAAAAGTCCATTTAGTTCTTACAATCCCGGGAGAAGGAGTCATGATTTGGGCCTAAAAAGCCTGAAACTGAGTTTCCTTCCGCTAATCTCATCACTCGGAAGTATCTCCACCGGGCAAGCGCGAAGCTTATGATCCCCACTTCCGGTGAATGGCCACAGTCACGTGAAGGGAAAATAAACCTGAAAGTCCTAAAAGGGAAAAGGCAAGGTGTAAATGTGTACTCACATGTGATAACAGCCTCTGCATTCCCAAAGGGGCCGACTGTACACAGAGTCAACGTCCTATCACATGACTCAGTTGTAGCTAAAGCTGGGAAAATGTACCTGTTTTACAAGTACCGTTAGGTATTTCTTTAGTTTAAAGCATCTGCCTGAGTTTCCTCTTCCGCACACTGACAGTGGCATGGAGTTTCAGCTCTGACACTGCTATTAAGCTCCTAACACAGGGAAATACAGTATTGACAAGTTTCCATATAATATCACTTAACCCTCCCTGACCAGTTTGGCTCAGTGGATAGAGCCTCCTCCTGAGGACTGAAGGGTCCCAGGTTCAATTCCGGTCAAGGGCATGTACCTTGGTTACGGGCACATCCCCAGTAGGTGTGCAGGAGGCAGCTGATCGATGTTTTTCTCTCATCGATGTTTCTAACTCTCTATCCCTCTCCCTTTCTCTCTGTAAAAAATCAATAAAACATATATTTAAACAAAATAACATCACTTAACCCAAAATATTTATGATAAGGAAATACAAGCTATGTAGCTCTGGATTCTGAAATTTGTTTCTATTTTTTCCTAAATTAGGGCACTACTTTCTTTTGCTATTGAAATGTATCACTGTATTCTCTTAGGTTGAGCAATACAACAGAGGAATTTATTTTTTGAAATATGCATGCCAGCAATTACTCTTTTTCTGTAAAATCTAATGTTTGGAATTCCAGTTTCTGAGCTGTTTGGTTATTATGAAAGGGGAGGGGTTGGTATGGATTTGGAGATATTTTTGCACCAGGCATCACATTTTTAACATTTATGTAAATGAGTAGTGAGAAAAACTAAACTCTACTCATTTTCAGAAACACCTACAGAATATTACAGCTGCTTGGAAAACCTTTGCACATGTGGCCCCGCCTGCATACCTAAAGAAACATTCCTTTAGCTTCCTCACATGGTCAAGTATTTCTATACTAGATAGTTATTTATTTTAAAATACATTAACAAGGAAAGCTGGACTAACTGAGTTTTAAATCAAAGTTGGGTGTTCCGCAGGGGCAGGAAGTGGGGAGTGAGGAGTGGACTGTTCTATTTCTATTGTAACATTCTCTACTTTTCCTCCCCTTCCCTGACTTCTACTTCCTGTTCTCTTCCCCGCCCTCCCACACAACGCCAGCTTTTCACACCATTACAAAGCAGCTCAGCAGTTTTTAACTTTTATAAACTGCTTGGTTTTTAAAACATAAAAAGTAACATAAAAGTTCCAAAGCTTAGGAAGTGCCCCCTCTATGGGGCTGCAGACAGACTGCTCGGGCGGCCAGCGTGGTTTTTATTTCCCCTTTGCATGGATTTTAGATCTTGTGGTCTCCAGGTTAATCTTATGTACATCTTTAGAGCGAAAATACACAGAAGCAGGTATTCGGATGCATATACAAAACTATGGGGAAAGCCCGTCCCAGAGAAGTTTACTGAAAGTGCTGCATTTTAAAAGTTTGAGCTTGATGCCAAATAGTTATGGAAACCTCGCCTGCCCTGTATCAGCGCAGCGCCCATGTGTGCACTTGAGAAGTCAGCCCGCGGGTGAGGGTTGGATGGTCTGCGGAACCAGTTTAAACACGGCCTGTCCTATTGCGCCCGCTTCCACCAGCCCCCGTACACTCCCCCACCCCACCCCACCCCCATGCAAACTGCACGGGAAGGCAGGACGTGTCTTAAACGGAAGGGAAGGAGCAGAGGAAAGTTCATGTAAAGAATGCTGCCCCTACAAACACTCATGATGAATAAGGTGACAAGGCAGCTGGTCCCTGCCTCCGCCCCAGCAGGCAGGGCGGGGGGGAGTGAAGAGGGGGAGAGATGCCCCTGCAGGGAAGTGGGGGGAGGCCGCCCTGCAGGGAAGTGGCCCGTCCCCTCGGCCGGGAGAGAAGGGAGCCGCTGGGTGAGCAGACGCTGCCAGGTCACGGTGGAGGGAGAAGAGAAAGGCTGCCGAGAGAACAGGACAGAACAAGGAGCCAGAAACAAAGACGGGCGGTGATGGAGCGGCGCAGGGTCTCCCTACAAAGTGCCTGGGGCCCGGGCTCCGCAGGAAGACCCCGCCCTGCGCCGCTCCCAGCTCCCAGCCCGAGGCCGGGAGCAGAGCCGCCCCGGCAGGCGGCGGTCTCCTCGCCTGTCCTCTCGCTCCGGTCCCAGCAAAGGACAGAGCCGGTTCCCGGAACACGGGGTTTCCAGGAACACGGGGGGTGCGCTCCTCCCCAGGGGCAGCTGCAAAGCCTGAGCCCCTCGCCTCCCCGGCCGCCCCAGGAGCTGTCAGCCCCTTCCCGGCCCCAGAGCCCCTTCCCAGGCTTCGCCGTCTGGTCTCTCCCTCCCCAACCCCAGCTCCCCCGAGGGGAGACCCCACCCGGGGCGAGGCACTCACCGTCCCCGTCCCCATCCTCGTCCTGAGCTCCGAGGGAGGCGAGCTGCACGAGGAGAGCCGCGAGGAGGAGGAGAGCCCTGGCTTCCCCCCAGTTTGCCATCGTGTCTAACTGTCCGACATGCGTCCCGGAGCGAGAAGGGCCCGCGGTCACCAGCGCATCAGTGGCCGGCCGCAGCCCAGCAGCCCCGCAGCCCGCAGCCCCGCGCAGAGGAGGGCGCTGGCGCCGCGGCTTTAAAGGGAGCGGCTCCCCCGCCTGCCCTGCAGCGGCGGCCAGTGCCTGCGCGCCGCGCCTGATTGACGGGGCGCAACCGAATCAGAGGCGCCCGCGCTGCCCCGGCCTTCAGGTCCCGACGCGAGCGAGCGAGCGCAGCGCATCACACACACACAGACGCCCCTCGTCCTCTTCTTCTAGGAAAGCCCGTGGGAGGGAAGAAGGGAGGGAGGCTCCCCACCTCCGCCTGCCCCCCGCCCCCCACGTGGTCCCTAAGAGCTGGGAAGACTCGAAGGAAGCACAGCCTCGCTGGGCGCCCGGGAGGTCAGGACACTTGCCCACCTGACCGCTCAAAGGGCGGAATTCTCACCCTCTTCGGGGTAAAGATGAAGCGCAGGTCCCGGCCGCTCCCTCCTCCCTCCCCGGGTCCTGGGACAGAGGTGCAGGGCGTCCCCCCACCTCCCCTGCTCAGGGGACACATCTGCACACTCAGACGGCTGGGTTACCTAGAAAACAGTCCCCTAGGAGCCAGGAGGTCAGGGTTCGGCTCGGGTCAGGGCCCAGGCCCAGGTCGCGGGCTCCACCCCCAGTGTGGGGCGTGCAGGAGGCAGCGAGCAATGTCTCGCTCTCATCACTCATGTTTCTCTCTCCCCCTCCTTCCCTCTCCCTTTCTCTCTGAAATCAATAAAAATATTTTTTAAAGAACAAATGAGGTTCATTAGTTTAAAAAATAAGAAAAAGCATCTACTGCGCTGGTGTGCGGGAGGAGTCCCGCATCTCGCGCTCCCATCCTCTCCTCCGGCCAAGGGCTGCCAGACGGGGCGGGTCAGAGGCACTGAAATGAGCGCCTTGCTCTGAACTACCCTCCAAAGGGCAAGGGCAGGTGGCCGGTCACCATCCCCACCAGCTCCTCGGGCCGCCCCGCCCCGGGAGGCGCATCCGGGAGCTTCTGGGCCCATGAGGCTGCGAGGCCTGGGTGCGCTCCTGTGACCGAGCGCCAGGCCGCCTGGAGCCCACCGAGCGGCCGGCTGGTCTGCAGGTCCAGGCGCCTGCGCTGGGCCAGCACGGAGGGGGGAGGGGGGACGGGCGGGGATGGGGAGGAGAGGAGAGAAGAGGGAGAGGTGGCACAAGAAGGGAAAGGTATGCCCGCTGCCTTCAAGGAGACATGGGTGCCGAGAAAATCTACGCGAAACAGAGACGCGGGAGCACACGGCTGCCGTGCGGCGCAGGAAGCCCAGGCCTCCAGGGAGAGGGGGAGACGGCGGCGGCCGAGTGACCTGCTGGCACCGCTGTCCTCGGGGAGGAAGGCCAAGGGCGCCGGGAACAGCGCCTCCGGAGAAGGGCTCGGAGGGGGCCAGCGCTGCTCCCCCAGGCCGCTGCTCCCGGGCGGCTCCTCGGAACCGCGGGGCTGAGTCGGGATCTGAAGTCACCTCCTACCCTTTGTTTCTAGGCCCCTGAGAGCAGCACTTGCTGACGTTCAGGAGGACGTACGTAGGGGAAGTCAGTGCAAGGGAAAGTATTTATTCTCTGGGAACCAGGCACAGACACCCCAAAGACAGCGGCAAAGTCCTCAGGCCCGTGTGTGGAGCCCTAACTACTGGGGGAAACACGGGCATCGGCAGGGACCCACACCCGGGCCCTCGGACGGCATCCGGGACGCGGGACACAGGGAGGCCACCGCCTGCAGCAGCGCCTTCACGCCCGCGCGCCCTCGGGCCTTGGCCTCTGCTCCTCGCAGTCACTCCCCGCCGGCCCGCAGTGACTTTAAATGTCGCTGTGAACACATCTTCCCCGTGGGAGTCAGCTCGGTGCACCCCACCAGCTCCAGGGGTGCGGGTTCCGAGAACGTAGCTGACCCAGGGGAATCCCGGCCATTCCTCAGTCCCTCCGCCCTGGTCCGGGCCGCTGAGTGCAGCTTAGCCCCGCAGAGGCGTGATGCCCGGGGCCGCTGAGAGCTGCTCGGCTCAGCGCTCATGGTAACCCCGGAGGCCCTTGTCCCTTTTCTCCAGGCGATGCAAGGGGTTCGTCTGCTCAGCCCACAAGTGGCAGAGCTGCCCGCTCCCTGTCCCGGTGTCACCTGGCGCTGCTCCGCCCTCGGCGCTGCTCTGCATACAGGAGCAGCTGGCATACAACAGACCTCCCTCCTCCATCACATCTCAGGACACCCCTAGGCCAGCCGCCTCTCTGTCCTCAAACAAGAAGGAAACAAAAGTGGTTTCCCTCCCTCCACTCTCCTCTCATCTTCTTCCCTCTGCTCCTGCACCTCAGGTCCCCTGCACCCTGGGCCTCGGGATTTTGTCACCACAACGCCAGAGACTTGGGTGCCTCTTTGCTGATGAACCCACAGCTCTTCCTTCCTCCGCCCTATAGTGATGGGTGCTGTCTGCTCCCTCCTCACCAAAACTGCCCCCTCCTGGCTTCCTGGCCCCACACAGTCCTCTCACACCCCTGCCTTTTCCTCAAACTCCCTGCGCTAATCCTCTCAGAAAGCCACTGTGCTCTGTGCTGCATTACCAGCTCCTCCTCCCCTTCCTCCCTTCCCCCTCTCCAGGGCTGTATTAATGACTAGGCCCAACTTGTGTCCTATGCACATGCTAACAACTTCCCTCAAGGCTCTCCGGAGTCAGAGGCCTGCATTTCTAAGTGCCTGCACTGAGCATCTTTCTCTGGACTAGCCCCTGAGAAAGTCCAAATGAGTCCCATTGCTCTTCACACCACCTTTGTTCTCCTCCCGAACATCAGAAACCAAGCACACTCTTCCTTCTTCCTCAACGCCAGCCACTGGTCACAGAGCCTTGTTGATTTTGCTCTGCATTCTTCACTCCACCACTTCCCTTTCTAAAGAACTACATGAACTCCAGAGTACTTAGAAGATACAGTAACATGACAGTGTGTTGAATGGTGTTAATAATAATGAGGAGGAGGAGGAAGAATGGAAGAAAATTCCTACTGATTCCCTCTCCTGCTTTCCTCCTTCATCACTGGACACAGAATCTCCCAGGCTCATCAGCAGTTTCACACTCAGAACTCTGCTCCAGCTCCTTAGTCCAACACATTCCCTCATCCAAACAATATCGATTGAGTATTACTTGCCAAGTTCTATGCAAAAAAAGCCAAGGATTAGTTGTGCACAACACAGACAAGGTCCCCGAGGCTATGGAGCTTGCAACCTTGAGTGGAAACGATGCAGTAAGTGAGCAGACAAGGTAATCTATCCCTGACAGTGCCAGCCAGGGAGGTGACACACAGGCTTTCAGGGTTACTCAGGGGTTGATGGTCGCAGGGAGGCTGAGCCCATAGGCTAGACCCATCTTGCAGAGGGAACCGAGCATCTGGGACCTAACATTTTAAAGGAATCCATCCCTGAGAACCAGATCAAAAAGGCATTCCAAACAGAGAGAACATCATGGGGGAGCAGCCTGGGACAGTATATTAACTCCATGTCTGTCATAAAAATGATCACAAACTTAGAGGCTGAAAACAATATGAAAGTATTATCATCTCACAGTCCGTAGGTCAGAAGTCTGGGTCTCAATGGGGCTAAAGTTGCGATGCCACACCAGCTGCATTGCTGTGTGGAAGTTCTAGGGCAGAGCCCATGCCTGGCCTCTTTGTGCTCCTAGAGGTCGCCCTCCTTCTCCTCCCTCTCCCTCCACCTTCCAGGTCAGCAGCACAGCCAGGGAGAGCACTGGTGCAGTCCCCTCCTTCTCTGACCACAGCCAGGAAGGGCTCTCTGCCCCTGAAGACCAGGTGACTGCCCTGGGTCCCACTGGGTAATCCAGGATAATCCCCACCTCAGGATCCTTGACCACCTCTGCAGAGTCCTCTTTGACACGAAAAGGAACACAGTCACAGGTTCGGAGGGTTGAGACAGAAACATCTTTGAGAGGCCACTATTCCTCCGACCGAGACAGGGATAGACGTTGCGTGTGCAGGAGAAAGAAGTCTATTACGGAGCTTTGAAGTGACAGAGGGTTGGAGACCAGGTCTGTCATTGAAGTCTTATAGGTCATGGGGAGGAGATTCGTTTTTCTAAATGTTGAAGAGCTTTTCAACAGAGGAGTGATATGTGCTGATTTACTGATTTTTTTTTTTTTACAAGAATGGCTTGTGGCAAATAAATCACAGCAAGGCAATGCTGGGAGTGAGGGTACCAACTAAGAAGCATTTATATATATTTTGAATGAGAAACTATGATGGCAGCAGTAAAAAGAAGGATCTCTTACCCTTTGAGGCAGCAGGAGGGACCTGGAGAGATTATGCTAAGTGACATAAGCCAGAGAAAGATAAGTATCACATGATCTCACTCATAGGTGGAATCTGATGAACAAAATAAACTGATGAACTGAGTGGATCCAGAGACATGGAAGCATGGAACAGAATGCAGAATCTCAGAGGGAAGGCAGGGGCGGGTGGGTGGTGGGAGGTGATCAACCAAAGACCTTGTATGCATCTATGCATGGCCCATGGCCCAGACAACGGGGTACTAAAGACCTGGGGGCAGAAAGAGGGAGGACAGGGGAAGGATGGAGGGGGTCAATGGGGGGGGGAATGTAATACTTTCAACACTAAATTATATATTTTTGAACTTTCCAAGTTTTTTAAAATATGTTTGTATTGATTTCAGAGAGGAAGGAAGAGGGAGAGAGACAGAAACATCAATGAGAGAAACTCATTCATCGGCTGCCTCCTGCACACCCTTCACTGGGGATGGAGTCCACAACCCTGGCATGTGCCCTTGACTGGAATCGAACCCAGGATCCTTCAATCTGCAGCGCGATGTTCTATCCACTGAGCCAAATCAGCTAGGGCAATAATAAAGGGTTATTTATTTTTTAAAGAATTTATGGCAGTGTGGACTAGGCAAGCACAGTGAAAATAGAAAGAAGCAGAGGGATTCAGGATAGGTTTTGAAAATAAAATTGTTCGTGAAGTATGAGAAGTTGGGTAAAGCGATAAATTGAGGGGGGAATTCTGTCAACAGGTGGACAACAGAGCTGCCAAAGCCCAGGCGTGGCCCCTGACAAACCACCTGCTCTCCACTGAACTGACCGTACATCCTGTATAGACCCCTCTAACATCACACTATTTTTTTTCTGTCTTGCTTTATTCTGGTTCAAATTTAAGGGAAACCCTTTGAGAAGTTGCATGAATTTCAAGAGCTGATCATTTCCTCCAGTCTATAGAAGGTACACATTAAAGAATGGTTAGAGGATTGAACATAAACATACATTGACAGGAATTTTCCACTCCCTCCAAAGGGTGTTCATGTTTGTAGACTCACTGAACTATTTTAATGACAGTCAGACTTTAGAAAACTATAAAACCTTCACACATTTTTAAGCCGAATTCTAAAATATTTTATAATTACTTTCAATGTTTAAATAGCTATAAAGGTTATAAATCCCACTGTATTATAAATATTAGCATTTTCAAAGAAAAGTCACATAACTTTTAAATATATGCAATGCAATCCCAATACCAAAGTGACTTGATACCCATCAACCCCCAATTAAAATTCATGCACAAACTCTTCATTAACAGCTGAAGATTTTATATTGCTTCTTTCCTTAAGACCCTATTTCAAACAGTTCGTATTTCCATTCAATTTCCCCTGCAGAGTTTAAAATAATGGATTTTTCTTTAAAAGTGATCACCCAAAAGTCTACAACAAAACCAATGCTTTAAAATTTAGATTTTTCCCATTTTTTCTCACCATATCGCTCTAATTGTTAAAGGTTATTTTTTCGGGATCGAGCACATTTGTGAAAACAACTTAAATATAAAAGGCAAACATTTTTTGGAAATGAATTTCTTAATAAACTGGATAGGGTCAGATCTTTCATGCTTTGATTAAAGAAGGCTTCCCTGGCACTGACAAAAAGAAACACTCCTTCCTCCATGCCCTCGGGGTGTATTTTCACAGTGTTATTTCTTTGTAGTGCATTTATCTGGTTTTGGGATTAAGATAATGCTGGCATCTCAAAAAGAGCTTGGGAATTCCCGTCCTCTGCAACTTTCGGAATAGTGTGGGAAGGACGGGTTAGTGCTTCTTTGAATGTTTAGTGACATTCACCTGTGAAGCTACCGGATACTTTTGTTTGCTGGGAGTTTTTGATTATTGCTTCTGTTTTACTAGACGTAATGTACAGCATGATGACTACAGCTAATAATAATGTGCTGTCTACTTGAAATTTACCAAGAAAGTAGGTTCCAAGTGTTCTCACCACAAATGGTAACTATATGCAGTGATGGGTGTGTTAATGGATCGTAGTTACTATTTCACAATGTGTACATATATCAAATCACCTCATTGTTCACCTGAAACACATACACTGTTCTATGTCAACGGTAGCTCAACAAAGCTGGAAAAAGGCAATAATAATCTATAATAATAAAATCAAAATATGCTAATTGGACCAGACAGCCCTTCTGGACATCCTTCCAAATGAAGCTGCCGTGGCGGGGGTCAAGGCAGAGGTGGTTAGGGGTGATCAGGCAGGCAGGCAAGTTGTTAGGGGCAATCAGGCAGGCAAAGGAGGTTAGGGGTGATCAGGCAGGCAGGTTAGCAGTTAGGGGTGATGAGGCAGGCAAGCCAGTGGTTGGGGCAATCAAGCAGGCAGGCAGAGTGGTTAGGGGTGATCAGGATGCAGGCAGGCAAGCAGTTAGGAACTATCAGGCAGGAAGGTGAATGGTTAGGGGCGATCAGGCAGGCAAGCAGAGTGGTTCGGGGCAATCAGGCAAGTGGTTAGGAGAGATGAATTAGGCAGGCAGAGTGGTTAGTGTTAGGCAGGCAGGGGCGATAAGGCAGGCAGGTAGGTGAGCGGTTAGGAGCAAGTGGTCCTGGATTGTGAGAGGGTGCAGGCCAGGCTGAGGGACTCCCCCCTTGCATGAATTTCGTGCACTAGGCCTCTAGTAATAATAACAAAGGCAGTGGTTCTGAGCACAGGCTCCAGAACCAGACTCAGAGTCTAATCCTGCCTTCCCATGCCCCCCACACCTCCACCAGCCATAGAATCAGCGCAGGTCCTCTCTGCAGCTCAGTGCTTTGTCACAAAATGAGAATATAAACAGCACCTAACTCCTGGGTGGTTTGTCATGAGGATTAAATGAGTTAATATTTGTAATAGTTCTTAAGACAGTGGGTGGCATAAAGTGCTGATTAAATAAAAATAAGTAACTGTGTTAGTGCTTATTTAGAAAACATAATTTGTCATCAGTTTAAAATGTAATTATTAAAATTTACTTAAAAATCAAAACCCAGGGAAACTAATAGGAAGTTTAACTGTCTACCACTGTATGCTCCACTCGTTCCCTCGCTGACTTTTTTCTTTTATGTTCCACACATACAGTCATGCTTTAAATAGAACAAAACCCACCTTTCCCGGCAGACAATTCCTTTAAGTTTTAACAAGTGTGTACGATCATGTGACCACAATCACAATCTAGAGAACATTCTCTTCCCTCATATGTTCTTCGTCTGCAGTCAATCTTCCCCACTCACCCACTGCTGGCAAATTGATCCGATTCCCCGCCCAGTAGCTCTGTGTTTCCAGAACATTCCATAATGGAATCACAGAGTCTGTAGCCTCTTGTCTGGTTCTGAGGTTCATCCATGCTGCTGCATGTATCAGCAGTTCATTCCTTTTCTTTAAACGTCTATGTTTGTGGTTTTGCATTCCTTCATTCTCAGCCATGAGTCCAATATTTATTTATGAAGCCCAACAAATTCTGAACGTGGGTGACCGTTTGTATTGGACTAGACAGTTCTCTGCAGCTAAAATAAAGTCCATGAGTCAGGGCTTCCCCTGGGGGAGACCTTTCAGTTGGCAGGACGGGGTACAGGCTACAAAGGAGGACTGTCCAAACAGTCCAGGACATCAAAGGCCATTCCTACCGAGTGAACTTGCTGCACTCCATAGACCGCTTCGGAAATTAGAGGTCTAAGAGGCTCAAGTTGTTTCTCAACCAAATAAGAAGCCATTCAGCCCATCAGGCTCTGAGCTCTCACATTGTTCAATGGACAATTATGTGGCGGCCAGAGGTCTGGGAAGTGTCCGTGGTACGGAGAGGGCAGTAGAGGGCAAGGAAATCAATGTGACGTATTTTATCACATTTCCCCAGGCTGTAAGAGCTTTGTTTAAAATTTTAAGTTTTCCTGAGCAATGGGGCAAACTATTCCTTCCGCTCCCTCAGTCACTTCAGTTCTGTTTTGCAGAGCTGTGGAATTCTCTGCTTTTGAAAGGAAATGCAAGAGCTTTATGCAAACTGGCTCTTGAAAGGGTAGCATTTTATATAAACCCGCCATTTTAAGTGCTATTTATGTTGTAGTTTTGCTTTACCTTTCACACTGGGAATGTAAAATTGTACCAGGTATCAATATGTCAGAAGCATTCAACACCAAGTTTTTAAAACAAAATTTTAGATAATCTATTAGTAACAAAAGATTCATCCCTATCTCCCTCTCCCCGATGTCAGGCATCTCATATGGGAAGTGGCCAGTTGGGATCAAGTCTTAATGCTAAAAGCCGACAGTACTGCTTACAATCCCTACTCACAAGTCTACGTAAGTTCTTGGAGAATCATAAAGAAGCTAACATGACATTATTGCTTGAAAAATATATGATGCATTTGGATTTTAATTTTTATTTAAATATCTTCAAGTAATCAGTGCGTTCTCTTTGCTATAAATATTATTTATGACATGTGGATATCCATACACAGAAACACATACATACAAAAGGAGCTGGTGAGAGAGCCATTCATCAACTGAATTTTGAGTATGTTCTTAAGTAAGTGTATCCATATGTCTGAGTCCTCCTTAGAACCCAAGTATAAGAAAGTCAAATCCTCCTGAGACCACTGCCTAGCAAAACCCAGGTTGCTATTCCTACTATATATACAATGCAACGCAGGTTTTCCCTTCAGAAAATGTATTATTTTAACTTTTTTAAGTGTGTGAGTGATGTCATCTCATGAGATTTGGAGGAACACATGGATCTTATTTTCTTGTTTTACTGAGACTTACTTTTGTTTTCTCTGGAATAACTGCAATCATAGGATGTTGCTGGATGAGTGCGATTTGACAAATGTGCCTTGTCTTCCCTTTCGGCCTCATCTCCACGTCTACGGCTTTGGAATGAAAGGGACCTTGGAAGTTGTTCCTGGCACATCTGAAATATCTTTCCTTAAGTATAACGTGTAGCTAGAACAGGCAAGAGGCACTTAGGATATTTGGCAATTTCCCTCCCTGATAATCTAACTAAAATTAAATGTATTTATCATTCGTGTCTATACTGAATCACTAAGGCCCACCCATGGGCTCCAGAAGCCACAACGTACTTAACTTAAAAATGTATTCTAGATTCTGCTCAATGTTTATGAATATGTTAAAAACTCCCCAAATTACTTCAATTACTTGGGCCACGGAAATAATCAGTAACAGGAAAAATTAGGGAACCGCACTCCAAAGGCATGAGCATCAGCCACACACCCTCATTCCAAACATGCCTTTCGCATCTTCATGTGCCCTTCCTGCCTCCTTAAGGAAGAGAGGTTCTGGTTTCAAAAGTTATATGCAATTTACCAGAATGCACATTTGTTGAGAGATAACTCTGAAGCTGCAACTCTATATAGCACGTAATCCTGGCCTGGAGCGCTTGCCTGGCCTGGCGGGATCCGGTCTTAATGCTAACACTAGCCACAAGCACTGATACCTGGCCCCACACAGCACTGGGATGAATTCTGTGGGCAATGGGAGAATGGGGCAGGAAGAACAAGAACCTGCAGAGTGTGTGGCTGTGGTGGGATTTAAGCAGAGCCCCAAAGAATGAACAGCATTTCAACAGAGTGGCTGACAGGAGGTTAGGGAAGTCACAACAGGGAACATGCAAGTGACTAAGAAATTGTTAGCAGCCCCAGCAGAGTAAAATCATAGGCCATCAACACTACAAATTCAGGGGTGGGGGGAACAACATTTTTTAAAGCATTAAGTATTTATAGTAAAGTAGATGAGAAGAAGGGCCAGAAAATATTTAAATACCAGTTGCAAGAAATTCCAATACCTTCATCTTTTGATGGTCTACTCGGAATTTCCAGATACCATCTATGTTCATCACTATATCTCAGGGTATTATAATATGACATCACTCACAAACTAATACACTACTAAGTGAGATTCTCCAGAATGCTCTGCCATTAGAGAAGCACAGAAAGGCATCAGTAAAAAATATCCCCACATCCTTACTCGTGGAGCAAAAAAGTCCTTTCTAATACTCGGCTCGGTTCTGTTCTTATAGAACCACACCCATCTCTTTGCTTCCAAAAAAAGACATCGCTGCAGAAAAAATGTACACGCATCAGTGACCAGGCACAGAGCGAACGTGTTCCCCACCGCACTCATCTCAGTTCCCCAGCGCATTCCAGAGAAGCTCTCTGCAGCCCAGTCCACGCGCCGCAGAGGAAGGGAGCCACATCTGTGCATCATCCCCTGTGATCTAACTCTGCGAGTGGAACGGCCCTGTAAAGAAGTCAGAAAGATAAACACAACTCCAAGTCCAGGAGAAAGGGAGTGGATGGTTAGCACCACCTCATGCTTAGCTTTGAAGGATGAGAAAGCAACCCAAACTCATCCTGCGTCATTAGAACTGCAGTGCGATCTCTCTGCAAGGGGACAGTACGGGGCTCCAGGACTCACTTGAGGAGATGATGCACTCGCTGTGGGTATGATGAACCTGAGGGTCACTGTTAAAATCATTACCTGTTGGAAGGTTCAGCCAGAAAGTAGAAATGAAGAGGAAGGGAAAGGGATCAGAGATGTGAATGAAGTTCATTTTCTCCAGATCAATTTCAATCATTCATTATTTCACTGCTTGTTACCCTTAAATATATAAATATTTAAATGAAAGTATTAACCTTTCAAAAGAGTTTTGCTGAACAGCTCAACGTTTCCAGAACAATATTAGTGCTGAAACTCTCCCGGCCTCTTTCCTGCTAACCATATTTCCCTAGGAGCATGAAGAGATGTTAAAATGCTGTCAGTGAGATTCAAGTTCAGGACCCTCCCACTGGTGCAGATCAAGCAGACATTTGAAATGGCGGCTCTTAAAGTATTTTTTGGAGACAAAGAGAAAGGACGGGCCCTTCAAACATACGTACAAGTCAAGGAAATGTAGTGAGGATGTATCCTGACCATGACACAATTGGCCTGTCTTACTTCTTTGCGCCCTCCCAAATCTAAAAGTGGCCCTGCTTTCAAGTTCTAACCAAAACAACATACACTGGACTTAAGTACAATGTGGTCAAGAACCAAACACCAGAACTCTAACTTACCATCAACACACCCATCCCATAAGTACAGGAGGAGCGCGATGGCGTGGTCCAATTACAGGGAGCGGACCTGTATTTGCTTTGGCAAATGTGGAGGCTGTGCAAATAGGAACACAGCTGTGTGCCGAGTATCTTAGTGTTTCTAAAACTGCTGATTCAGACATAAAATAATATCCCAAGTTGCAATGTATCAGCAAGTTTACAGAACAGAGTGCTGTTCTGAGTATTTTTGACATTTTTATAGAATAAGTGACCTTATTAAGCATTTCTGTCACCATGTCAGTTGTAACAGAATACTTCCATCTTCTATACTGAGGGCTGCATCTTACCATGGTTACAATTATTGTTCCAATTTAGATATTTTACTATTTTCACCAAGGCAGCCCAAGCAAACTCCATGGGAGCTAATGCTTCTTTAGCCTAAAAGAGACGTAGTTGAATAACTAATTAGCTGTGTATGTGTGAGAATGTCAATAAAAGTGAAATAGAAATATTTTATATTGAAATTCTGGAAAAGCAAAGCTGGAAAATTACTGAAAATAAGATTTAAGAACTTGGTCCTTAACTCTCCCACTTTAAAAGGGGGCATTTTTCATATAAAGCAGCTTACTTCTCCAGTTTAGTAAATTATGCTATTTCATAGAGACGTTATGTCTCTTTAGTATTTCAAAATTCAAAATAAAAATGAAGCACCTTTTATTTACCAAACAGGGCTTTACCCAAAGATGCTTGTTGAGTGAATAATGCCCGAATGCTCCCTTAGCGCCTTGATTGTCTCTCTCTCAGAAATTTTATGACTTCTTTCTGGACTAATTCATCACAAGGAACTACAGCCTATCTTTTTGCTAAGTTACGTGGTCATGTGCGTCTAACTTCCCTACTGACTCAGAGTTTTAGAACTATTTGTGTTTTAGTAATTGTTGAATTGACTTAGACTTACTTTCACATTATCAAATACACTTCATCTTGAAACTTAAACCTAGCACACTAGGATACTTCGCTACTTTAATTCATTTTCCTTTTAGACTTCTTGTCCCAATACTATGAAAAATGAGCATTCTAAAAAGAATATCAATAGATTTCATTGTGTGGGCTGACTTTTGGCTGATTTGTGACAGCCTAGAGCATTTTACTGGGAAGAGCGTGAGGATAAATCTCCGCACTGAACAGGAGAGAATTTGTGTTGGATTAACTATATTGTAGGGCATAAAGCTGTAAAATACTTGCCACTTATTTGCAATTGACTCCAAGTCTCAGAATCTACTAGTAAATCTTAACGTGACACCACACATCATTCTGCAGAGTTCTCCATTCTCTGCAGTTTTCCAGACCTTGAAAAGAGAGAGTCCTAACACTGTTGTCCTAACAACAGTGACACTTCCCCTTTGCTTCATATTATCAATAGTCACTTCTACCTCCCACCTTCACACTGAAGCATCTATAAAGCAGCAAAGAAACAGTTCCTTCTCACAGGAATATGGAGACCCTACCTTAACACATAACTTTTTCTGTTTCTTATTTTGTTAGCCCAAAGAGAAGGAAGATTTTTTTAAAGCTAAAATATCTGAACTGAGGAAAGAACTGTGATTTTTGTGTTTACTTTATACCACTCGCCACTTTACATGGAGTATTTCATGGAGTATCACAGTCGGTCCTGAAAGAAAGGAGATATTATCATCTTCACCAGCAGCACCCCTAATTTGAAGATGACAAAATTGAGTCCTGCAGACATGATGTGCTTAGAGCCTCAGTGCTGGTGAGTGGAAAAAAGAATATGAACCCGGGAAATGTAACCCCATGTCCTTAATTACAATGGGGCTACTTCTCTACAGGAGGCAACAGGCCACCTTCAGCTCCTAGTGAAGTAACTGCACTGAATGTCAGTGCTCAGGAGCAAGTGTGCATTTGGCCTCGGACCAGACTCCGACATTCATGCCACCCTTGTCACCTCAGGGTGTCTCTGTGAGACTCCTCCCTGTAAAATGGAAGTGATGCCCCTAAACGGGGCCTCCTGCACACCTCCTACTGGGGATGTGCCCGCAACCAAGGTACATGCCCTTGACCAGAATCGAACCTGGGACCTTTCAGTCCACAGGTCGACGCACTATCCACTGAGCCAAACCGGTAAGGGCTAAGACAAAGATCTATTAGTCATTAGAGAAGCAAAAGTAATGAATAATTTTGTTTGATTATAAGTTTGTGCAACATACTAGAATCAGGATATCATACTCATTAGAAAATGTGGTGGAGATTTAAGTAATTATAATACCAGTTTCATACTATTCCACCGAAACCCTCTTTCCTAAAATAAACTTCTGAAAGTAGCAGAGCAATTGGTCTACCAGTTAGTCTGGAAGGAAGTGGGGAAGGGAGAGACTGGAGCATGTGAAGATGCTGGTGCCTGGTGGCTGAGCAGGGATATGCAGCTACAGAGAAGCACTGGGTCAGCGTGCGCAGGCCCATCCGGAGGCTCCAGGGGAAGGGCACATGGTTAGAAATGTGCCAGAGTCCAAAGGTTCTCATAAAACCAAACACAGGTGGCAAGAGCAAGAGCATCCAACCTCGACCCACATGCTGAGAGGTGCTTCGGGGGAGTAGGTTCCACAAAGGAGAACAAGTACAGGGCCCATACCAAACCCCGCTGGCCTTGCTGTCACCCACTCTTAGAAGTCTGAGGCACCACACCAAGTAGGGCCCTGATCGCTTCATGCTGTGCGAATATGCCCTCCAGGCCTATATGTGGAAATAGCAGCTGCCACCCAGTAGGCATGGCTCAGTGTTGAGTGTCAACCTATGAACCAGGAGGTCAGGGTTTGATTTCCGGTCAGGGCACATGCCCGGATTGTGGCCTTGATCCCCAGTGGGGCATGCAGGAGGCAGCTGATCAGTGATTCTCTCTCATTATTGATGTTTCTATCTCCCTCTCCTCCCTTCCTCTCTGAAATCAATAAAAACAAAATTTTAAAAGAAGAAGAAGAAGAGATAGCAGCTTCCTATGTTGTGATTGAAAAGATTTAAGTTTCTTTTCCCAAATATATCCTGTGATGAATTAAAGTCCTTCAAGCGAAGGAGTGGTTCTCTGTTGAAAACATGAAGGGTTAGAACCAAGCCTGAGTGACCACAGAAAGGAAATCTTTATTTGTCATTACAACTGACCTGAAAAAGTATTTGCCCAAACTCATCGAACTGACAGCAATTTGTGAAAGTTGTTTGAATTGATAAAATATGGAGGCAGAGAAGGAAGAAGGGCTGCAAGCGAATAGCAAGGCTTTGAAAGGTGGCATTGAAAGGTTTTAATAATATCACATGTTTGACAACTGTGTGTAGAACTGAACTCAAGGTCAACTGATAACTTGTTTTCTTTTTTTATATATAAAAATATATTTTTACTGATTTTAGAGAGGAAGGGAGAGGGAGAGAATGAGAGAGTAACATCAATGATAAGAGAAAATCATTGACTGACTGTCTCCCACACACCCCTTACTGGGGATTGAGCCCACAACCCGAGCATGTGCCCTTGACTGGAATCGAATCTGGGATCCTTCAGTCTGCAGGCCGACGCTCTATCCACTGAGCCAAACTAGCTAGGGCTGATAATTTGTTTTTAAGTGTAATCTGAGCAGCTGTTCAATAAGAACATCTAAGTAATATTAAACTTGGAAAACTAAATTAAAATCCTTTGATTTATAATATTGAACTTAATTTTTATACATAATTCAAATTTCTACCACTTTTTAAAATAACAAGTGATTATACATAATCTTGGATTTATACAAATTAAAAACGAAAATTGAGATGTTGGCTCCTAGAAGACTAGAGAACATACAGAGAAACTCAAAAAATGTATACACACTATGAATAATTATAAAGGCAGTGTTTATTAAAATACATTTCATTTTCAAAATTGAGCCATCTGCTGTCTGGGGCACCCTGTATGTTGAAAGACACTAGCAACACCATTGCAGATCAAGCAGAAGTTTAGCTTTCTTTTTGTAGATGTTAAATTGGAACCAAACATAAACATATTTAAGTTTTCAAACTTAAACAAAGAAAATGTGGATTCGAGTTGTGCAATTTATTGCATTGTGATATTTTCAAAAATTCACTATATTTTCTAATTGGTTCTTCTAACCTCTATTTTTTTTAACTTTTAATATGCAAAACATTTGTGAATCATTGAGATATATCTTCAAAATTAGACCAAAAGTAACTCAGGGGGAAAAAAGTGAACACAGTTCAGTTTTAATTCTATTAAACTTAGGCCACGAAGAGCTTACTCCGTGCTGTGAGGTGAATGTCTGCATCCCCTACCAAAACCCAGTGCTGACATCCTACCCACACAGGTGATGGCGTCTGTAGGCAGGGTTTGGGAAGGTGGTATATCCTGTGGGTAGAAACCTCATGAATGAGACCAGTGCCTATAAAAGAGGCTCCAAACAGACCCGTCTTCCCTCCTACCAGCCGAGGACACGAGGAGAAGTCTGTGACCCAAAAGAGGGCCCTCGTCAGCAAGTGCCCCTCGTGGCTCACTCAGCCTTCCAGCCTCTGAGACGGCGAGAAGAAATTCCCACTGTTTACGAACTCACCAGGCTGCGGATCAGTCCTCCTCATCACCTGCGTCAGCCAGACAACGCGGGCATCAAGCGCATCAGGTCCTGGGCCAGGTGCTCAGGCCACCAAGGTCAGTGGGCTGCCCGCAGGCCCCGCTCGCGCAGCTGCGAGGAGCTGCTAAGTAGCTGTGATACCGAGAAACCGGCGCCCGGGCTCACCTTCCATTCCAGCGGCATTTCTCCAGCAAGTTCTCCGCTCAGGCTCAAAGTCCCTACTCATCCGAGAGATGCAAATCAAAACGACAATGAGGCACCACCTCACACCTGTCAGAATGGCCGTCATCAACAAATCAACAAACGACAAGTGCTGGAGAGGATGCGGAGAAAAAGCAACACTTGTGCACTGCTGGTGGGAATTCGGACTGGTGCAGCCACTGTGGAGAACAGTATGGCGTTTCCTCCAAAAGTTAAAAATGGATCTCCCTTTTGACCCAGTGATCCTTCTTCTAGGAATATATCCCAAGAAGCCAGAAACACCAATCAGAAAGGACATATGCCCCCACCCCTATATTCACAGCAGACAATTTACCATAGCTAAGATTTGGAAACAGCCTAAGTGCCCATCAGCATATGGGTGGACTAAAAACCATGGTACATCTACACAATGGAATACTATGCTGCTGTAAAAAAGAAGGAACTCCTACCATTTGCAACAGCCTGGGTGAACCTGGAGAGCATTATGCTAAGTGAAATAAGCCAGTCAGAGAAAGATAAATATCACATGCTCTCACTCATTTGTGGAACATAATGGACAACAAAAACTAATGAACAAAAATAGACCCAGAGACAAAGAAGCATCGAAAAGACTATCCAACCTCAGAGGGAAGGCAGGAAGGAAGAGTCCTTTAGGTCAACTAAAGGACTTGTATAAAGGACTTGTATGCATGCATATAAGCATAACCCACGGACACAGAGAGTAGGGGGGTGAAGGCATGTGCTGGGAAGGAATAACTAGGGAGAGGTCAATGAGGGGAAAAAGCGACATATGTAATACTTTGAAAAATAAAGAACTTAAAAAAACCTTAGCCATCATCGTCTTCTTTTCTCTCCTCTCTCCCCAGGCTCTGTGTGCACTAGAGAGTGTTCATGTGTTTTTCCAGTCAGCCCTGACTTTGAAGCTACCCTCTCCTTCAGTCCTCTCAAATTCTCCTCTTGGATGTTTCAAAGGAATGTCAAACTCAACTCGTCTGAAACCAAGTTCATCACTGCTCTCTTCCATCCTTTGCCAGTTCCTGCCTCCAATTCCAGTCCAAATGCCACTTCCTCCAACAACTCCATGCAGGATACCTGGTCCATCACTGTGTATATAACCCTTTGCACAGTGTCTATGACATAAAACGGGGTCAGTACACGCTGGATCGGAATGAATGAACAATCTACGGAAGTAGGAGGAAAGTGCCATTCCGTTTGTCTGGAACTCTCAGTTTAAGATTTTGTCTTAATATAAAGGGAATCAGAAGAGGAAACAAAATAGACACAATGGAGTATGAAATATTTGCGGATAATAGGTCTGTAGAGCAAAGGGCATGGTGAAGTGGAAACTGGAAGTTGGGAGGTGGGATGGGAATAGTAACAAGGGAGGCAAAGAAGGGTTGGAGAAAGACCTGAAAAATTAGGTTCTGACCAGGGTATGAGGAGTCTGAACTTTGTCCTACAGGCAACAAAGAGCCACTGAATGTTTTCAAATTGAGGCGAGATGACTACATTTTAGAATGGATGCTGCTGGTTATTAAGCTGTTGGCTCTCATCTGTGATCCAGCCTCTACCCTCGGCTCTGCAATGTCAACAGGGGACTGTGAGGGGGACCTGCAGGCAGAGGAGGGCAAGGAGCTCCTCCTTTCTGCTTGCGTTGTCTGTCTAGGTCACCCTGCCACGAGGGGCACTCAGGCGTCTGACGACCCTCCCGCAACCAGCTCCCCAGGTCCTTGGAGGCACAGTCCCCCAGGCAGTGGTTTCCCCCAGGTGTGAGCCTCCACAGCCTTTCCTTTAACCTTCGAGTCGCTAACCCCAGGCACAGGCCTCCGTCCCCCAGCCCTGGGATGGGGCAGGGCTGCGGTGGCCCCTCTGCTAACCCTTCTGGTTGGATCAGTTTGCATACCACTGCTAGGCAGCATCTCTTCCCTTCTCCATGTGGAAACACCGTGTGGCGACTGAGGTTCTGAATGCGCACACATGTTGCTGTGGTGGGAACTGAAGCTAGAAGACCATGATCGTAGACAGAGAGAAAGTCAGTAAAGCTGTTAGAGTGATCGCAAGGATAAAAACAGTAACAGCTGTATTTATGAAGCACACCAACACACCAAGAGCTGTTACGTCCTATGACACAGGTACTGTATTTATTGCCTATGAGAAGGGTACTTGTATTTACCGTATTTCCATTGTACAGACACAAAAACTGAGTCTCAGAGAGATTTCCACTAAGAGACCACAGGTCACATGGAAAACAGTGGTGAAGACAAGATAAACCCCATTGCTCTGGTTCCCAGGGCCTTCCTTTCACAACTGAAAGGGAGCTGGGTTCCCGCGTTACTTCTGAGAAAGAAGCCATCGTGTTTAAATGTTCATTCAACAGCAAGGACGGTGCAGAGGAAGGAGGCAAAACACCAGAACCACCTCTGAGACGCAGGTGTGGGGCCTGGTTAGATGGTGACGGACTGACTGCAGGGGATGACGTTCAAGGGCAGGTTTGGTGCCAGGAGAAATCACTGTTTTGCGCTCTGGGCATCTGAGGAGTGATGTCCGCTGGGAGCTGAATCTGAGCCGCTCCTTTAAAATGGTTGACACAACGAGTGATGCCAGCTTTGCGAGTCGGTGCCAGGGAAGGGCCTGAGAGCGCTGGCAGTGCCCTGAGCAGAGTGTTCAGGCTCCGCATCAGCCTCGGGGCTCTCTTCCTACGGGAAGAACTGCAGAGCTCCCGGAAGACACGGACAGTGAGCAGGGGGATGGGACCTGGAAATGTCTGTGTGACACGTAAGAAAAGCATGAAACTATTCAAGAGTTTCTGTGGGGGGTTTTTTTGTGGAGTTTTTTTTAAGGAAACACAAAGAGGGAAAAGAAAGATAGAGTTCAGAGAAAATGCTTCCGTTTCTACACTGAAATGCAGGATCCCCCAGATTGCTTATGCGCCTTCCAGTGATTTGGCGGCAGAAAATGGGATGACATCAGCAAACCAATCCCCAGCGAGCAGAGTGAGTCACATTTTCGTCTGTTTTCACTTGATTAAAATATATTACATTTGTTGAGCTTTAGGGGGAAAAAAGACAGAGGAAGTCATTGAAAGTGGAAAATTGAAAGTCCAAATATGGCTTGTTTCTGACTCACCAGAATTGCAGCAGCAGCAGATCTAATAACTGTGATTCAAAGAGACTCTTTTTTAAAAAACTTGTACTCAAGAAATAATTCCCAAATCGGAGTGCTTTATGGCTTTCCTCAACTTTTAACTTCATATCAGAGACAAACCCTAAGTAAGGGTAACTTTCTAGAATACTTTAAAAAACATGAAGATCTCGTCGGAAGACTGGGAGAGCCCCTGGTCTTTGTGGCTTATTCTGTTTGGAGCGGTGAACGCTGCAGACGTGGATGGCTCATGCATCGCAGCATTTGCGTCTTGGGAGCAGAGCGGCAGGAAGAGGGGGTGAGGGTGGGTGGAGATCTGCTCTTTACAGGGATCCTTGCCACGTAATCTGCAAACAACCCACTCCTGGCAAACGTCCGCTCACTGGCTCGTCCATGATTTTTTTCTTTTACTGCAGTTGCTAACACTGACCTTCAGGTCTCTTCACAAGAGAGATTTATAATTGGGCAGAATTCCCTGGAAATGAAATCCCTGGCCGCTGGTGTGAGGCAGTTATGTTCCTCAGTATGTGAATTACTGTGAGGCTCAATTATGTAAGCGCGGGAAGTCTCCAAATTTTACGACAACGCATACACCTTAGTATTGTTTCCTAGATCACAGCATGCAGAGATCAGCTGTGAATGGGAATACACTGTATATTTTTTATATTTATTTTATTTAGTTTTTAAGTATATTTTTATTAATTTCAGAGAGGAAGGGAGAGGAAGAGAGAGATAGAAACATCAATGATGAAAGAGAATCACCCATTGGCTGCCTCCTGCATGCCCCCTACAGCCCACAACCCAGGCATGTGCCCTTGACCAGAATCAAACTCAGGACCCTTCAGTCTGCAGGCTGCCGCTCCATTCACCAAGCCAAACCGGCTAGGGCCATACTGTATATTTTAACTATAAACAGTGAGGGCCACTTTCCACTCTGATCCCTCTTGTCACACTTCCCTCAGAGCCCCGCAGTGTGGAGTGGCCCTTGGCATTGTGGGAACCAACTGAAAAGCCAAGTTCAGTGTACACTTCCTTTTTACTCAGTGGAGGTGTACATGTGGTTCATCCCACAGAGAGTTGAGACTCCGCTAGCAGGCCCACAGAGGACTGGCTTCTGAAATACTCCTGCCCATTATGCTGACTAGCCCAGCAGCAAATAATATGGAACATATTTTTAGTACATGGACATGAACATGTCCGCTGGTCATTGTAATAAAAATATGTTGGTAACGGAGAAGAGACAAGATCTGAAAGGTCTGCAACCGGCAAAGGCAAACGGGAAGTCTCTCCCAGCAGCTACGTGTCCAATAGTTCCATGCTCGCAATCACCAACCTGCACACACATTCTTCTGGTTCTTGGTAGGAAGCATAGAAATAGAATTATCAGTTACCTCTATTAAGAGGATGCAACCTGCAGCAAATGTATGGCAGGGCAGCCCAGCTGGCGTGGCTCAGGAGGTCACGGCTGGATTCCTAGTCAGGGCACAGGCCCAGGTTGCAGGCTCAATTCCCAGTGTGGGGCATGCAGGAGGCAGCCGAATAGTGATTCCCTCTCATCATTGATGTTTCTATCTCTCTCTCCCTCTCCCTTCCTCTCTGAAATCAATAATACATTTATGTGTGTGTATGTGCGTGTACACGCACACACATGTGTTGTATTTCAGGGTATAAACATGCTAGTTTTATACATTTCAATGTATTGGATTATATTTTAGTGTATCTGTTTTATCTCATTTTGCCAATCTGGTTCTTTCAAAGCAAACAAAATGTGAAATTTCACCAATGAAGCAAAATTGCTTGGAAAAGTAACAAAACTATTGTGCATGTAACATCAATATGTTTAGTACAATTGATGAGCTTGATACAAAGGAACGGCCATTTCAACAGCACTTACTCCTCTTCGTCAGGCCTCAGTGTTAGATTAGTTGTGTTTGCTTTTCAATACCAAAATTCAAAAAAACAGAAAGGATTCTAGTAGAAGCCAAAAACATTAACTTAAAAAAGATTGGTTAAAATTTAGTCAAAAAACTCCTACATTTGTGGCATCTGTCGGGCTCTTATAATCAAATCTATTATTTCCTTTTTTTATTCTAAGTAAATATTAACTCTCATACCAAATTTTATTAGTAATTTCACTATTTTTCTTATTATAAAACCTCTTGAATAAGTGTCAGGCCCCGCATAATCTGAAAGCATTCCTGTGTGAGGGCAAAAATGAAGTGGATGAATAAAGTCATCATAACATTTAAATGTAACTTAAAACAGAATGAAAGGTACCAGAACTGGTGATGTCATGGTATTTAGAGCTATAAGTAAATCTGGGAAGTATGTCGTTTACCTTTTTGATTATCAAGTACTTGAGATTTTTTTGAAAACAAGCAACTTGCATGGCTTCACAAGGAGGAGGCCCGAGAATGGCCTGGGAATCGGGCTGACTCGCAAGTCAGCAGACAACACAGGGCAGGCCCGGGGGTGGCCTCCGGAAGTGAAGCTCTGCAGCGAGGCCCACCCTGCAGGAGTTGGCAGATGGGCAACAAGGCCATCCTAGGGGGGCCCGGGTAGCCGCGCCCAGGTCCCACGGACCCAGGTCCCACGGACTCAGGCCCACGCACTCCAGGCCCACTCACTCCCGGCTGTGTGGCCATCTCATCACAAGACTCTGAAGGTTACTTGAGTGGCCCAATGTTTTCCTGCTGCGTTACGAGTAAGGAGAGATTCCCAAGGAGTCTCCATTGTCCAAAGTCATGCCGTTTGTTAGTGAGAAAAGTCTTTAGTGAGAAAACTCAGTTATATGAAAATTATTCCTTCCGCTTTGTTTCAATTGTATTGTAACTTGGCAGCTTTAACAAAAACCCAGGGCATTAAAGGAAAAAGATAAGCACTGAGTTTCTGAGTGCTGAGGCATCATCTCTCCCACATCAGCCAAAACCAAGAGCAATTTTCAGCCTTTGTCTTCTGAAACTGAATTTCACTTACACTGTGTCAGAGAAGGATATATTTCCGGAAGATCCTGGATTTCAGGGATTCTGGAAACACACCCGTCATCTTGGTTATAAACCGGAAATGCACCACTGGCAGCTGCAGTGAGAAGCGGACGGGCCCTGTGCACACAGGCTGGCATCCCGGGGGTCATGTCTGATGCTCTCTGGTGCGCAAGCAAGACCACCGCATGGGAGCAGCTCCCCGCCCTCGGACCCTGCTCGTTTTCTCACACGTCCCTTCTTCCTAACTTATATTCACGTTTGTTCTTTTCATTGCCTGTTGCCTCCCTCCACAACAGCAGCTGTATGTTTCGTCAGCTTTGTTCCCTGTTGGGTGCCTGCTATGAAGAAAAACGGCTGGCCCCCAGTCGGTGCTGGAAAGTAAGCTGCTGAATGAATGAAGGACTAACTCTGTAACCTTTCTAGAATCATGACTAAAAACACCAAGTCCATAAGTTCACAAGCGCATACCTAGCAAAGGCCGGGGGCTGTTCACTGTAGCTCAGCAGACATCGAAACAGAGAGGACCACGTGCCAGTCACACCCCAAACACTCCGCATTGTGAAACATGAATACAGCATTCACCAGCCGAAAGCTCAGCTTGCTTGTGGATGATTAAACCTGGCTATTGTCATGTTTTTGTTGCAGTCTAAAGGTTATCTTAAATAGCTGAGAAGAGTTTAGAAAAGTTATTCTGATTTTTTTTAAATGGCAAAAGAACTGGAGAAGAGTATCGTGCGATAGTGAAAGAACTTGGTTTCTATTTTTCTGATCAGGAAATGAAGACCCTGTCCTTCGCTAAGACCCAGGAACTCGAATCCTCAGGTCCAAGGGGAGGCGCGTAAGAAGAAATGCAAGAGGAAGGGTAACAGTCACGCTCCCAATAACACTGGAAGCACATGCCTGGTAGGAAGCCTATATTCACACATGACACCTGCTTCACCAAAAGGTATGCATTCAGCAAATGCAATGAGATGCGCTGACATTTTCAGGTGGAAAGCGAAGGGCAGCACACGAAGTTTAAACAGGAGCAGCTCTGGGCTCCTGGAATCGGCTTCCCGGTCCCAGTAGAGTCGCTCCTACAAGAAGCCTGTTCACGGCCTCATCCTCCCTGGGAGCAGCGCAGACAGTGCCTGGCAACGTTATAAACGTCGCCCTGAAATCTGACAAACTAAGACTACTGGCACCCCACTACCACTCCAGTGTCCACAGCTGGAATGTTCTACAACGCGGATCTATTCAGACGGAAGCTGAAGGGCATTTGGCTTCTGAAATAGGAGCCTAGTCATGAGCCTGTCACACGACAGCCTGAGTCCATTCTGAGCCGCAGCCTCTAATTTCTAGAGCATTACTGGAATTAGCATTTAAAATAACGCCGCCCTAGTTCAACTGATGCAGCACATCACTAGCACTTTGCTGCATTACACTTGCTCTTATTTTCAAATAGATTCGAACAGCAGTGTAAATCCAGCTGAGTGTGCTTCAGAGAGTCAGCCCAATGTCCACCAACGGTGGTGTCCATCGAGTCCTCTTTCCCAGAGATTCAGAATTTATAGGTGGGGCTATGGTCCACACATTAAGAAAGTTTGGAACAGACACCTATGAATTCAAACTTTTTTAAATGTTAGAAATAGCATTAGAAACACTATTATGTAACACAGATAAGGAACATTCAATGGATAAAAGTATTTCCAAGTGTGACTTTTTTTCATAATTTATTCTCTAATACTTCCAGGTCAGCAAAATCGATGTCAGACCTCCTAGTCCAGTTGCAGCCTCCTCTCCAGGAAAAGTGCCAGCTCAGGTTTGTTCTCCAGAATCGAGAGAAACATCTGTGCGCGAGCAAATGCCAGGGCAGAAATGACTGGGTCACTTCCTTCTCAGGCCACCAGGCAGACAGGTCCTCAGAGAACCGAGACTGGGCACTGGAAAAACCACTTACGGTCTTGACTTTGGGCCACTGGACGCTGGCCAAGGCAAACCCGCCTGCTTTCCTCCTCAGAAGGGGCAGTCATGTTTGTAGTTTCAGAAAGGAAATCACCGATGCCCAGCGGAGAGCCTCCCAGAATCCCACGCTCAGCTCTGCCACAGAGCAGGGCCCAGCCCCATGGAGCGTGTGGGGACCAGATCCCAGGCCACAGTAAGTCCGCCCGGCCTGAGGCTGCTCTAGGCGGAGGCATTCCTGTTTACCCAGGATGAATGTCAGCCAACTCATGGGTAACAGTCAAGGACTCTTCATTTCAATCCGGAAGTTCATACATCTGGGTTCTCTCTAAGGCAACCCTGCTGACTTTATACAGCCCCGATTTATAAATTGGCTTTGTACTAAAATATCTTACTATCTGGTGTTTACTAGAAAATAAATTTCTCTAAATGAGAGCGTACAAAGAAACCTCCGCCCAAAGAACTACTAAGTGAAGGGGAGCCATCCTGGAAGACCACCTTTTCTCACCCAGATTTAAAGTGTTTTCCTCCCAAACCATGTCATGCACAGGTTCGGTGTAACCAGCTGTATGTCCCAACAGTATTCCATGCATGGAGCCAGTCCGGCCTACATTGCCTAACCCACAGACCCTCCCCCGTTCCCCAGATTCAGATGGTCTCTTGAATCACTGGGCTATGAGCACTAGACCAAGCTGGGCTGTCACAAGGTCGGAAGTCAGCCAGGCAATCGAGGAAAAACTAATCGGGGTGTAAGGGATGTGCGTGTGCTCATCAAAGACCAGAGTATTCATATGCCTGGTAGCCAACCCACCACCACCCAAGTGTACCAACAATGGGATGGGTTCATCAATATAATAAAAGCTAAAATTCCATGAATATTATATGCAATACTAGAGGCCCAATGCACAAAATCATGCAAAGGGCTCGGCCCTCGCAGCCCCAGCTCCGTCTGGAAGGTTGTCCATCTGGATAGTCATTCCACTGTTTGGCCGTTGGGTAAATTTGCATATTACACTTTCATTATTATAGATATGTTATATTGTATGCTTACTTGGCCAGACGCCCTTAACTGCAGAGAAAACTGCACCTTCGCCCACACGTGTCCATGGCAACACCCTGAGCGGGTGAGTGATGCCTTCCCTGTGGGGGGACAGGAGCCATTACCACATGAATTAAGTGGGAGAGAAAAGCTGGCTGAGAGCTGACAGTAGGTGCAGGATTTGCGCCTGAAGCCAAGGAAAACTACCTCTTCGCAAAGGAGTCCAGGTGGGAGGCGGCAGATGCTCCTAAAGAGAGGGTGGGCCGCATCTGAGGACAATGGTCCTACTATGCCTCAGGCTGCCTGGCCTGGGAACACTGATGAATAATAAAATGTAAGAGAATGGCCCTAACCAGTTTGGCTCAGTGGATAGAGAGTCGGCCTGCAGACTGACGGGTCCCAGGTTCAATTCCGGTCAAGGGCATGTACCTTGGTTGTGGGCACATCCCCAGGAGGGTGTATGCAGGAAGCAGCTGATCAATGTTTCTAACTCTATCCCTCTCCCTTCCTCTCTGTAAAAAGTCAATAAAATATATATATTAATAAGAAAAACGTAAGAGAATGAGCAGCTAGAGCACTGGGACAATGAATTTGCTATTTCAAACTTTCCTCAAAACAAAGCAAGAAAACTGCAGTCGAAAGCAGAGTGGAGCTTGTGGGAAGCACAGTGGCCCCTCAGAGCCCACTTGAGATTACACTGCGCACAAATGACTGCTTTCCTGCTGGGACCCGTGCCTTTCTCCAGCTGCTTCACGTTGTCTCCAGGTAATTGGAGGCTGGGGATCCAGGGCGGTAAACAGTGTTTTGATGCTTCCACTTAAGAATGAAGTTATTTCATTCTAAGGCAAAGCTATATGGAGTCACAAGTTGAAATAAACAGATAATTAAAAATGAGCCATTAACACTTCAAATTCATACAGTGCTGCTTGTCAATGCATGTAAACATGCTGAACACGCAACAGGACGGATGCCCTGACACCTCTGATAGCAGGTGCGAGGGAGGCACACGACCTGAGACCTGGGGTCACTGAATAGAGGTTGTACTGCAGCGTACTCTGGTTTTCAGAAAGCAGGCCAAGAGTAAACGTGTCTATTTTATATTTCTGCTCTCAATTTTTTTCTTTCAACTCAATTCTTTTAAATTAAGTTTATTCCATTTTCTTTTATGACTAAAATAACTGTGTTTTATCTTCCAGTCACTTTAATTTAAAGATTCTATTTTATTTCTGCTTCTTTGCTTGTTTTCTATCTTTCATTTTGTCTATATTTTCAATGATATCTACTCTCAGTATACTGTGAGTTTTTAATTCCACAGTGCTTACTTTTTATAATAAATATTTACTGTTGGAAGTCCCCTTTTTTCCCCATTGCCCTCTCCCACCCTCCTTCCACTCTCATTAAAAGATATAAAAATATGCACTGTGGTTTAGCATATAGTTTTCAGCTTATAGAAGAATGAAGCATAAGCTGAAAACTATATGCTAAAAACTATATGCTAGAAATTGGAGGAATGAATCATGTCAAATTCCTCCTAAGAAATATGAAGAAATTATTGAACTACAGACTTCCTCAACCCTGCCCTACTTCCCTACACACACCCTAGCTTTGGCTTGTAAGCTTTGGAATTTTGAAATCACTGCTATATTACATTTAAATTTTCATTTAAAACCTCTATTTTATTCAATAAATTATAGTATATATTATTCAAATTTTACTTCTGATGATAATTAGACTCAATTCTATATTTAAATATATTCAAAACCCACAGCCATCCCTTCAACACCATGAATTCCCTCCTCACAGATTCTTTATCTTCGCTTTTTCCCTAAATTGGCTGGATTGAGTATTTAGGAGGAGCTCTGGGTAAGGCAGGTATGCTAGTACTGTATTTCCTGGGTCTGATACATAGGGAAGTGTTTGCTGCGTTTACTTGGGAATAGTAACTTGGTAAGATAAGGATTCTTTAAGCCACACACAGTGCTCACTGCCTTCTAAGAGTAGAGCATTAGCAGCCCGGGACCTAGAGTCATACATGCATTTCCCTTTCGCTCTCTAATGACAGCTATGTGACCTTTACAAACAACAAACTTTTCTTCTGACTCTAGACTCAATGTTCTCATCTATAAAATGGAACTATTACTTAACTCTCAGGTTTAATGTAGGAAATTAATGACAACCTATATATTAGTGCTATAGTAGAAATAGTATGTGAACCACATATTAGTTTAAAATTTTCTAGCAAACATGTTTAAAAGGAAAAACTAATATTAATTCAAACAATATATTATGCTTTACCCAATCTATAATCTATAATAATAAAAGGGTAATATGCTAATTAGACCAGATATCTCCTGGACGTCATTCAGGACATCCTTCCTGACAAATCCGGGGCTGGAGGGAAGATGGCCAGGGTCCTGGGGCCTGCAGGCATCCAGGAACGGAGCCTTCATTCTGCAGCCTCGGGAACCAGATGTCACCCCTACAATCAGACAATTGCACACTTGAAACCCATGTCATTTTATTAACCAATGTCACCCCAATAAACTTAATTTAAAAAATGATTCATGAGCCTGAAGTATAGATTCAAAGTTCAAATGGATAAACTTTCATGAGAAATAAATTCTAAGCAGATATAGAACATTTGTATTTCACATTTAGAAAATATAGATGAGAAATCAAAACAGAATCAGAAATCACTTTTAAAGTAAGGTAATTTCTTAGAAAACTTAAATATTTACTAATGAAAAGAACATGATGCCTCCTTTTACCACAGAGAACAAAATTTCAAATGCTTCAGAGGCCAGGCAGAAAATACCAACTAGCAAAGAAATCCCAAATGAAGATGTGGGCGACCTGAAGAGCCACAAGCCCTTAACTAAAGAGCTGCCAGATACACACACTAGCCAGTCACTCACAGGACAGAGTAGACCCCGTGTTGACAGATCTAATTTTTAAGACACTCTAGCACTTCACATTTTAATGTTTACCTTCAGATTTACAATGTTGAAAACTGTAATAAAATAATGGCCTCCCAAAGACACCCATGTCTTATCCTACTTCTGGGAACCTGTGACTATGGAATCTTATCTGGCAGAAACAGACCTGGCCGATGTGATTCCGTTAAAGGTGAGATGACCCGAGATGACCCGTATGGGCCCTGTTTAACCACCAAGGCTCCCAAGGGGAACAGGAGGCAGAGGGAGAGGTGATGGCAGAAGCAAGGCAGAGTTGAAGAGAGATCTGAAGAGTCCACACGAGCAGCTTTAAAGCTGGAAGAGGGGCACAGACAAGGAATGGGGCAGCCTCTCACGGGGGCAGAAGACAGGACACAGATTGTCCCCTGAGACCTCCCAAAGGAGTGCAGGCTGCCCACATGGTCTCCCAAAGATCCACTGCAGACTCCTGAGCCCCATGAATGTGAAATAATAAACATGTGCTGCTTTAAGCACTAAATGTGTGATTTACTGTTCAGCAGTGCTATGAAACTAATGAAATGTTCTTAAAATCAACTCTGAAAAGCCAAGTGAATCACATCTGCGGCCCAACCCCAGCCTTCGGATCATAAAAGAAGCACCTCCGAGGAGATGTCAGACAGCTTCACCCACAGGGTGGGGGTGCTTAAGCCAGGAGCTAACTTCAGATGAGCTCTGACTCACACACAGGGCTTAACCGTTTTATGCTTCCCCCAATCAGTGTCCTGAGACAGGCTTATCTGGATTCACTCGTCCTGTTCGGCAGCGGTCCCTGTGCCTTGCGACAGCTTTGTGGGTCTCCTTCCTGAACCATCAGGCATTGTTTTCACAACACAACTTCCAGAGGACATCTCCCTTTATCCCCAGGCTCTCAGAGGAAGCTCCCTGGAAGCTCTCGAGTGCACCCAGTGTCTGACATAACACACTAATACCATTAACACACAATGGGGACTCATGGATCAACTAATACCATTAACACACAATGGGGACTCATGGATCAACTAATACCATTAACACACAATGGGGGCTCATGGATCAACTAATATTAACACACAATGGGAGCTCATGGATCAACTAATACCATTAACACACAATGGGGGCTCATGGATCAACTAATATCATTAACACACAATGGGGGCTCATGGATCAACTAATATTAACACACAATGGGAGCTCATGGATCAACTAATACCATTAACACACAATGGGGGCTCATGGATCAACTAATACCATTAACACACAATGG
>PVJC01012455.1:0-10661 GCA_004026665.1 Murina feae
AATGGAAAGTCTTTTGTATCTGGCTTCTTTCACTCAGCGCAATGCTTTTGAGAGCCATTCATGTTGCCTATATGAGTAGGCGTTTTTTTCTTTCTCTTTTCATTGCTGAGAAGTCTTTCATTTGCACATCTTCTTCAGCACCAAGTGTCTATTCAGATCTTTCATGCCTTTTAGTTGAGTTGTCTTCTGTTATTGAGCTGTAAGAGTTCTTTATATATTCAGGATACAAGTCCTTTATCAGATACATGCTTTGCAAGTATTTTCTTCCACTCTGTACCTTGCTTTTTCATTTTCTTTTTTTTTTAATTAATATATTTATATTGGTTTCAGAGAGAAAGGTAGAGGAAGAGAGATAGAAACATCAATGATGATAGAGAATCATTGATAGGCTGCTTCCTGCACACCCCACACTGGGGATCAAGCCTGCAACCTGAGCATGTGCTCTGACCGGGAAACAAACCCTGACTTCCTGGTTCATAGGTCAATGCTCAACCACTGAGCGGCCCTGGCTGGGATGCTTTTTCATTTTCTTAATAGTTTATTTGAAAGACAAAATTTTAAAATTTTGATAAAGTGCATTTTATCAACTAAAAATTGTGACTCATGCTGTTTATATTGCATCTGAGAAATTATTGCCTAGCTCAAGATGGCGAGATTTTCTCTTAAATTTCCTTATAGAAATTTTATGTGTGTTAACATAAAAATAAAAAGGCCAAAGTGAGAAACAATTTTATTAATGTGAGATTTTTAAAAATAGCTATTCAGGAAGCACTGTTTCATTAAGGCAGAAACCCAAATAGTGTTCCAAGTAGGAGACCAAGGCAAGGGATGTTTATGAGAACAGGAAAGGGAACAGTTACATTAATAGAAGGAAAGCATTTCTATTGGTCAGATAAGCTACATAGTGATGTTAATTCTAAGCAGTGTTTTGAATTTTCAGCCCATACTCATAATGTTTGCTATCTACATCTGCATCTATCTCTCTGTATATGTATTTGTATATGTATATCTACTATATCTATATCGCTTAATCCCTTCCCTTTCTTTAGTCTAGTCCCCCAACTCCCTTCCCCTTGACAGCTGTCAATCTGTTCCACGTATCCATGCAGGAGAATCTTTTAAAACACTCATCAGAGTAGTATGTCACCCTCCTGCTTAAAAGATTCCAAAGGCTTGCCATTCCACTCAGAATAAAATCCGAGTCATCTCCAGACCTACAAGATCCTGCATGATCTGGCCTCAGGATGGCTTGTCTTCTCCAGCTCCCCTGGGACGTCGGGGAGTTCTTTGAACTCCCCAAGCTCACTCTTGGCTTATGACCTCTGTACTTGCTCTCTGTTTCCAAATGTTTATATGGCTGGAACCTCCCTGCCATCTGGATCTAGCTCCAAGTCCCTTGCTCACCAAGGCCCTCCCTGATCCACCCCCACCCTCCAATTCTAGAATGAAAACATCACTCTGTATCTTAACTTCATTTATCATTAAAATCAACATGTTCATTTCTTTACGTCCTTATTTATCTTCTGCTTCCTCCCGTGAGAATGTAAGTGCCATGGTAACTGGCATCATGCCTGTCTTGCTCACCACGGTGTCTCCATTGCCATGAACAGTGCCTGGCACGTAGAAGATGCTCAACACATATTTATGGCATCACGAACGCCAGGAACTGGTCTTGTAGCTTTACATAGATTACCCATAATTTTCTGCAAGAATATGCTAATGTATGTAAGCATTACTATCTGCATTTTACAGATGAGAACTAGAACTAGACCCAAGCCCATTTGTCTCTAAAATCTGCTCTTCTGCATTATACTCTCTCTCATTTTGTCAGGTAACATTAAGTGCAATGAAGAGATTCCAGGTTGGCAAATGCTTTGGACATTATATTTACACTAGGGGCCTGGTGCACAAAAATTTGTGTACTCCGGGGGGGTGGTCCCCTCAGCCCAGCCTGTGCCCTCTCACAGTCTGGGACCCCTTGGGGGATGTCCACCTGCTGGCATGCCTGGTGAGGGGCTGATGGCTGTTTGCAGGCTGGCCAAGCCCCCCCAGTGGGAACCCTCACCCCATTGGGGTGTGGCCAGCCTGGGTGAGGAACTGAGGGCTGTTTTCAGGCTGCCCACAGTCCCTTCAGGGTTCGGGTCCCTACTGGGGTACCTGGCCAGCCTGGGTGAAGGATTGAGGGCCGTTTTCAGGTTGCCCACAGTCCCTTCAGGGTTCGGGTCTCTACTAGGGTACCTGGCCAGCCTGGGTGAGGGGCTGAGGGCCATTTTCAAGCTTTCAGGCTGCCCACAGCTCCCTTGACCCAAGGTCCCAGCCAGGCTGGCTGGAATCAGGTTTCTGGGGTTTATTTATCTTCTATAATTGAAACATTGTTACCGTGAGCAGAGGCTCAGCCAGCCTAGGCAGGCAGTTGCAACGGAAGCCTCCGGTTTGCTCTAGCTCCGTGGCTGCCTGCCTCCATCTTGGCTGGGTTAATTTGCATACAGCCGCTCTGATTGGCTGGGAGGCGTGGCTTGGCTGGTGGGCATGGCTTAGGTGTCTCAGAGTGATAGTCAATTTGCATATTATTCTTTTATTTGATTAGATTGGTTATATTAGGACTTGAATTCTGTGCAAATGAGGAAACTGGGGTCTGCTTCAAGACATCCCTAACTAGTGGCCAAATCAAATTTCCATTTCCGTTTTAGTGTCCTTTCTATGATATTACATTTCCTTCCTATCTGTGGTACCTACTGTGTATGTAAGGAGGCATTTGCCTTGAGCTGCTCATTAAGTAATGAGAGTGAATGGGGCGGGGAAGGCCAGGATCCACAGGGCTGCTGCCAGGGGGCTTTCTCAGGCTCACCACAAAGCCATCCTCAAGGTGGCCATCCAATAGGATCATTCGATGAGCCCAGTTCAAAAGCTTCACAATGTGACAATGGAAATTGACTTGATTTAGCTTCAAAGATTCTATTAACTCAGAGAAATGATGATTTTCGGGGAGAATTTATAAAGTCACTGGTAGAGAACGGAAATGACTTTGGCGCTTTGAAACGTCTTTTAACTCAACTCTTAGATCTAGGTATAAGACATAAAATATTATAGCTTCAATTCCTGGTCCTCTGATATGCACATTTCTGAGCCAGATGATTACATCTTGATCCTAATTACAAAGGAAATGCAGAATTGGCAGTAAGCTCATTTTATAAGGTTACAAAATAACCTGCTTCAGACACTGGCATGCATGAATCCCCCGAAACACACTATGTGTGTGTGTGTATCTGAGGGGGAATTACTTGCTTGAGACCCATGACCTTCACTTCTAAGGTCAAAGTACATTGAAATTATGAGAAATGAATATAGTATATTACTGAATTCCAAACTATATATTTTCTCTCTTTACCTCCTTTTTCTTCTCCTAATTGAAATGAAAATCCAAAACAAGAAAAAAGTCCAGCCCTGGCCAGTTTTCCCATATACTGTGAGGTCATGGGTTTAATTTCTGGTCTGGGCACATATCCGGGTTGTGGACTCCACCCCCAGTAGGGGGTGTGCAGGAGGCAGCCGATCCATGTTCCACTCTCACATTGATGTCTCTCTCTTCCTTCCTTTCTCTCTAAAATCAACAAAAAACATATTAAAAAAAGAAAAAAAATAGCAAATTTCTGAATTTTTAACGAACTTTTTATTTGAAAGAAGTTTTAAACTTACAGGAAAACTGCAATGAAACTAGCACACCTGTGTGTCCTTTACCTAGAATCTCCTGTTAACATTCTCCCCCCCCCACCACCACCGCAAACACACACAACACCCACATGATTTTTTTCTCACTCATTTGAGAATAAGTTATATACATCATGACCTTTTACTCCTAAATATTTCAGTGTGTGTTTCCTAATAATAGGGATTTCGTCTCAGAGAACCACAGTGCAGATATGGGTTTCACTGGATTTAGCAGCTGTGCTTTGCACAAATCTACCCATTCACATTCCAATTTTATCGACAGACCCAAGGACGTCCTTCAGAAAAATGTGCCCTGCTCCAGCCCTGCATCCAGCCTAGAGCCAGGTGTTGGCTTTAGTGGTCAGGTCTCCTCAGCTTTCTTTGATCGGGAACACAGCCCACCTTTGCCTTTTACAATGTGGACATTTTTGAACAACAGAGTCCGCTCCTGGCCTTTTTAAGTATGAAGTTCGTGATTTTCAGTTTGTCTGGTAACTCATCTCATAGATTCAGGTTATGCATTCGCAGCCAGAATACGAGAGAGAGTGACACTGTGTCCTTGGCAGGGTGTCACATCTGGGGGCGCACCGTGTCCATCTGCCCCTCACTGCTCACCTGCTCAAGGTGCTGTCCAGGTCTCCACTGTGTAATGACTGCCCCTTCCCCTCGCAACTAATGAGCAACATATGGGGAGGCACTTTAGGAACACCCGGGTGTCCGGCTCCTCCTTTGTAGAGTTGCAGCAGCTACTAGTGGCTCCTGTTTGATTCCGTCACCTTACTGTGAGAGTTGCAAAATGGTTTTCCTACTCTCACACGCGCTTCACATTTACCAGTTGGAGCCCAAGATACTGCTGTAAAGCAAGAGCCCTCTCTTCTCTCCATTTATTTATTTTTGGTGTTAACTCACAAGTTATCCCTCCCCACAACCCCAGTGGCTTCTAGCTCATTATTGTCCTTAACTATTTCCGTAGTCAAGTTGTTCTAGGTTTGGCCATTGATAGTCCCGACAAGCTGGTTTCTTCATCGTGCCTATGTTATTCTTTTGAACACTTCCTTACTTTCTGGCATAAAAAGATGTTCCATCTTTCACCTCCCTTGCTTCCTCTTCCTGCGCCTCAGAGATTCCTGGGCTTTGACTTAGATTTGTGACAAACTCATCTCCCCTATTTACTTACCCATCGGCCCTTCTCCTGCCAAAGCTCAGCACCAGCCCCACCAGCACAGTCAGCATGAAAACCCTGGGCTCCCCTGACACCTTGCTCTGAAGGTCAAGGTCTCTGAGTTTTGGCCCTTGCCAGCGTCACCTTCTTCCTAATCTAAGGTCATTTCAAATGTCATTTCCACTTTACTCCAGATAGCCTCGCCTGGGCCAATTTAATTGTTCCCTTGTGTGTGTTTCCATAGCACTTGTAACATCTCCTCATTATGGTGTTAGTCTTGTATTATTGTGCTTCAGTTACATTTCTGCTTAGACCTCAGATGTTTTCAAATAACCTGGGGACAAAGGTATTAATTTTTATTCTGCAGGTGATAAACCTGAGGTTCAGGAGAGAGAGAGAGAGAGAGAGAGAGAGAGAGAGAGAGAGAGAGAGACGCAGCAGAGCACAGGGTGAGAGCCGACCCCTGCCATTTACTAGCTGTAGGGCCTTAGGGAAGTTAGGTGGCCTGTCTGTGCTTCAGTCTCCCCAACAGTAGACTATGGATGGTAATGAATAGAAGCGGCCCCACAGGGCTGTTATGCGGTTAAAGGAGTCAATATGTGTAAAGCACCTAGGGGAGTGCCTGGCCCTTGGTGCGGGTTATGTAAATGTTCGTTAAGTAAAACAGTCCTGTCATTGCAATTCAACTCCAAGTCTTCACATGGTGAAGTTCCCAGCCACTGCTCTATCTTAACTGTGGAATTTTAAGATTCCCCGAGAAGCAGTAGTAACATTAGAGACAGCAATGACAGGAAGTTGGTTCTGGGCATAAGATTACTGAGGCAAGGGGGAGCAAACACTTCGGCAAACGGCTGATTTAAGGCATGGACCAGGGAAGGGGTTCTCCTGACTCTGATATCTCTCTCTCTCTCTCTCTCTCTCTCTCTCTCTCTCTCTCTCTCTCTCTCTCCCTTTCTTCTCAAGTCAGTTCTGGGTTAGGCATTTGGGCTCCTGGGATGACTTACCACAAGGACTCTCAATTCTGCAAGGTGGTGCCATTGACAAAAGGAAAATGTTCGTCATTGATTTATTGAGGAAGGCAAAGGTATTGGCTGAGTTCTTCAATCTTCTGTGTGTTGTACTGCCTCAGGGATTAAGAATGAAGTTTACCCTTCCAAAATGAGAAACATTTTTATTTTCACCTAATACTGCTTATAAAATAGTTGCATAGCTAAAATCTATTGCTATCATCATTATAATTAATGCCAGTATAATTAAAAAGAATGGATTGAATTCTGATTGTAATTCGAGAACCACATTCCCTTTGTTGATTTATTTTTTAAAGTATGTTTTTATTCATTTTAGAGAGGAAGGAAGGGAGAGGGAGAAACATTGATTGCTGCCTCTTGCACACCCCCTACTGGAGATGGAGCCCAAAACCCCACCATGTGCCCTGACTGGGGATTGAACCAGTGATCTCTCTCAGGTGCACGGGGTGATGCTCAACCAACTGAGCTACACTTGTCAGGGCCCCTTTGGTGACTCAGAACAAACATCCCCTCACTGGCAGCACCCTGCTGCCGCCTGAGCTGAAATGCACTATCATTAGATTTGTTTTAAATAAGCCACCTGAAGCAGCCAGATTTCCCAACCACTTTTACAGACCAAGAGAGCCATCTCTTAGTTATTTCTCCTCTAGAAGAAATAAAACAAACCTTAGTGATGGAAGTTCTAAAGAAATATCATAGTTAATTAACTGTAGAAATAGAAGCGTGTTTCTGATGTCTTAACTACACATATTAAGGCTGCTGGCCAATTTGTATTGAACAATTGAAAAGAATGTCCAACCAGCAGGTGGCGCTCAGAGTCAGTTCGCAGAGACCAGAATAGCCTGAATTGAAACACACACACACACACACACACACACGCACACACACACACACACACACACACACACACACACCAAGGAAGGTGCCTGCTTTAAATCCTCAAAGTGAGGTCCTCTTAACCACTTGTCATAAAATACCCTGAGACACCCGTCTGGGAAAATCGAAGTGTCAAGCTCAGCATCTTTGCCACATTTCAAACTAGGTAATTACCTTCTCTCCCAAAGGGACTCTGTTTTATGTATTTGTGTCCTTTCTAGGTTATGCGTTTCCCAAAGGCAGTGATCTTCCGTTTACTTTATACAATGCTGAAGTGAAATGTGCGTCTTACAATAACGATTTAATTATTCCCCATCCCTCTGAGCTACATGATGACCTGTTATATAATTGCTAGTAATATAGAAATGTGCCTGCTTCGTACAAACCCCAGCAATAAACAGAACTTTTTATTTGACCTAGAAGTGAATTGCTTATTTACTTCTCCTTTACAGTATAAAAAGCCATTTCCCCACCATCCCAAGTTGTTCAGTCATTATCAAATAAACAACACCTCATTTTAGTCTGTCATTTTATTGTCTGCAGAGGTTTGGTGTTTGGTTTGGTTTAACGACACACAACAAATACTTTGATATAATCTAAAATAACAAAATAGCTGAGCGACCTTTTTATTTTAGATTTACATTTGTATAGAAACAATCCGTGGAACTCCTCACCTCAAAACTAAGGTATCTAAAAACAGGGGTTCATCGGTGTCGCTTTAAATAAGTGTGTGGTGAAGAGTAGCAGTTCTCATTTTCAACTGAAATGTGTCTCTATGCTGCTTCCCTTGGGTCCAAAGCTTAAGGCCTTGGGAAAGTGGCCGAGGGGAAAAAAGGGTGGCTGCTCTCCGATCCTTCTCGTGTGTCGAGGACAGTGATTGGAACAGGGTTGTCATGGACGCCGGGAAGTAAAGAAATCAATTGCACATCTCTAGTGGCCAAGGGTCAAAGTCATAGCGCGTCTTTCCACAAACTCCCTATCTGTAGATTAGAGTTCCGTCACGATGGCCCAAATGCTGTCCTCTCCCTGAACGCTCCTTTCCTTCACTAATCATGTCAGTTATTATGGGTAGGCTGTGGCTACGGTCCATACGTTCTCCCTAAAGGCTGGTCACTTTGTCACATTTAGGTATCATGTTTTGCATTATGTCACTTAGATGCTGTGTCTTGTGCCCCATTAGGCAGGGTCTACCACTCCCTAAGAAATGCCTCACCCTGCCCTCGAATCCCCAAAGTGCCTCAGAGCGAAGACCCCCTGGAGACAGTGACTTTAGTGGGACACCTCCCAGAGATGCCTAGATCATGCCATTGATCTTAGTCCACTCGTAGATGTCCTGTTCGCACACTATGTCGGAGTTGATGAGCAGGTACCTGTCGCCCACGCAGAAGTGCTTCTGACAGGCGGCGCATTTGAAACACTCCAGGTGATACACCTTGTCCTTCACCCGCATCGTCATCTCATAGGCACGGATCCGCTTGTCACAGGAGGCGCAGAGACCATCTTGGCCAAAAAGCCTGAGGGGGGAGGGAAAGGGGGCGGGCAGAGAAAGAGAGAAAATCTGAGAAGATTGGCAGAGACACTGGAAGAAAGGGCTTGAGGAGGAGGCTGAATTTTCTAAGATGTCAGGAAGCGAGGAGGAGTTGGGCTCATACAGATGACCGATGTACATGGCCTTTCCTGCGGTTCTGGAATGAAACCGTAATCTGTGGCATTTGTGTTTAGCACAACTGGCCCCTCTTCTGAGCTCTCTCCCTGCCTGCAGCACACACACACTCACACACACACACACCCCTCTAGGCTGCCCCAGCCCTCCTCTATGGAAAAGACTCACCAGAATTGATCTAAGTTCAGAGGTTAGGCACATATCCCGTGTCCCCTCCCAGGGGGACTTGCATTTTAGAAGAGAAGATGAAGTAAACCCCTGGGGGACCCGCTGACAGAGAAATGACCAAGAATGTAACGAAACGGGCATCTTTCAGAGGCTCTCAAATTCTCTCATGTCGACAGCTACTAATTCTATAAGCTACCAAGGCCACCTCCACATGACGGTCCCCGGGCCCCCGGCTTCTGGGATACAGGCGGTTGGACAGAAAGAACATGGAGATCTAGAGGACAAACACTTCTCTCTACGTTGAACGGAAGATCTTAATTCAAGGTCCTTGCTGCCCCCATTACCGTGAATCTTGGGAGAAACTTCTGACATTGGAATAAAGACTCTCCTATGTCTCCACAGACCAGCCAATGAATATTTCACTCGATCAGCCCCTGAATATTTTAAGCGCTATTCAGTGACAATGTGGGAGATGCACACGGTGGCGCCAAGTGCTGGGGTTCCCCAAAGTGCGGTCCTGGGAACACCAGCATTTGCATCCCCTGGGAACTTGTCAGCGACGCACACTTGTCAGCGAACGCTCAGGTTCCCCTGATTGACACCCTCTTTGGCAGGGGGGAGGCCCAGCATTCTATGTGTTAGCGAGCACTTACAGGTGATTCTGGAAGTTAGGGAAGCAGCCTGCAAGAGTGGAATGAATATCCCGAGTACTGGAATCAGAAGACCCAGGGGTTGTCAGCCCAGGAGTACCCCTGAGCAACTGTGACTCTGGGGAGACCTCTGGTTCCTGAGAACTTGTGAAAGGGCAGTGAGCCTGGCATCTACCTCACTTAGCTGTTAGAGGATTAAAGGGAGTATGTCACAGCATCAAGGGTCAAGGGCTAAGCCAACACTGGTTGTGCCTTAAGGCACGCATCTGGGTCTTCCCAACTGTACCAGTCTGGCAACAGGAAGTCATTTTCATACGTGCCTGATAACGTGACCTTTTAGCACATAAAACCTTTAGGACAATTTTGTGTAAGTGCTTGTTCTTATTGGAAGTCCTTATTACCTCCAGAATAGCAGGGGATCAAACGGTATACAGTCTAAGAGGTTGTAGGGCGGATAAGGGCAATTGACAAATTAAGAAACATTTGGGCGAAATGAACGGGATGAAGCAGACCTGGTCTGAGGGCAGAGAGCTCACTGCTAGAGGCAGGGCCAGCTCAGTTCCCTCCGAATCCCGAATCCCCGCTTCCCATTGGAAGAGCTCTCGGCGTTTTCAAAGCACCACCGGGGAGCAAACTCATTACTGGGGGAGAACATTTTATCCCAGGGTAGCAGATGGCAGAGCGGTAGGACGCTTGCCGCCTTGGAGGTCACAGAGTGGAAAGGCAATTCTGGTTTCCTGACTGCTCAGTAAGTTGAGTTTGGGCCTGAGCAAGGATCAACGACTCACAAAACAGTGTGTGTGAAATGAAGCCAACCGCCTGGGGTGTGTGACCCTTAAGGAAAGACAGCGTTTATTAAAGGGAAGTCGGGGGTAAATTACAAGACACATTGGGCAGCTAATGAAGGAAGGCCGAAGGAGTAGTAACATTTGGGAGACAAGTTCAGGTCTAGTGAGCACAGGACTCCTCTCTCCTGCTTTTGCATCTTAAGCTGGAGAGCAAGGGGACTGGACGCGAAGGCCTCTGCAGCCCCTTCCAGCTCAGGTATTGGGAGGTTCTGCTCAGAGTACAAATACACTAGGACTTGACGTCTAATGTGAGCTTTCAGCGCCGGCACTGAGAACTAGGGCCTCAGGCTGGAGATCCCAGACGCAGAGCCCGTGGGGAGGAGCTCCTGAGGATGTATTCTTGGGAAACCACATAGGTGGCAAGGCCACAGGGCAGAAGGCAAGCAAGGTGCACACAGCTGCATCTTGGGCTGAGTCCCTGGGACTCTGAGGTGTACGTTATGTCTCCAGGTCACCCTGGCTCCAGGCACCAGGCAAGGGCGCAGGGTCTTGGTGCTCCCCCAGCGCAGGTCATTGGTTCAGGTGACCTGGGCGTCTGGGGGGAGTGGGGATGCTTCT
>PVJC01012455.1:10761-39740 GCA_004026665.1 Murina feae
CACAACACAACACAACACAACATAACACGGCACAACACAACACAACATAACACAACACAACATAACACAACACGACATAACACAGCACAATACAACATAGCACAGCACAACACAACACAGCACAGCACAACACAGCACAACACAGCACAACACAACACAGCACAACACAACAGTGCAGGCTTTAGGCCCCACATGGTGTCTTATGAATATTTGAGGCAAAACGTCTGGAAACCACTGTAACTGGTGAGTCAGTCATTGGAGATCCTCAGGAGAAGTTATCCCAGTGGGAAGAACTGAGCCCCATCATAGGACCCCTCGAGTCACTCCAGCATGCCCTTGGTAAGACACTGACAATTACCTTACAAACAAGTTTGTGGCTAAAGGGCCATCCCGAAGCAAAAATAAAAATATTTTTCTCCTCTGTCAAGAGGTGTCACGTCTTCAGCCTTCTCCTGCCCATTTTAATAACAATAATATAAATATTAAAGGATGGCTGGAACCGCCTGCACTAACACAGTTAATTAACATGTTGCCTAGGAATGTAGCAGGGAGAAGAATTATTTCATGTCACCAAGACACAAGTTAATTAACATTGGGTTCTCCCAGACTATTTCTTTCTCTCTTTTTTAAAAATGGAAAAGATTAACAAGGCCAGGCAGCATCGGGTTTATTCTTGAATGTTATATAAAACCGTGGAGATAGGAGAAGCCCCAGCTCTCCTGACCTTACTCTCCCGGCACTTCATTTAATAAGATTCAAATGATTTGACAGGGATGTAGTCAGGGGGCCCAATGGGAATCATTTGCTCGTCTGCCTTCTGCATCGACTTGGCAAACCGGTAGCGAGCAAAATCAGGTCTCTATTTATCCCGACTCTATTTCCTTTTGTAACTTATAATAAATTGACCAAAAAGATAATCATGATCACTGAAAACCCTACCGATTTTCTTTGAATCACCAAATATGCAAGGACTTTATCAGGGAATTTAGGGGGAGGAAAGCTTATTCTATCAGCCTCTCAGTAAGCAGATAAGCTTTCTTCACTGTGGAATTGCCTGCAATTTTTTTTTTTTTTTAATGTAAAATTCTTGGCAGGTCGGGTTGGGGAGGAAGAGCTGGCCTGGCAGCCAAGGGCACTGGAGTCTCCACAAGCTTCGCAGGGTTGGGTGGTCCTCGTGTATTAGTGCTGCATGCTCCACAGACCCTCGGCCACAGAAAGACGGCAAAAAACTGACAGCTACACAGTTGAGCAGATCTGACAATAGAGGTCACAGAGTTACCTCCACAGCAGCTAATGTGAAACTGGAAATTCTAGAACATTCCAGGCAAAGGCACTCATTGAGTGCTGGAAGACTCAAATGGCCACGAGTATATATGACCTGGAGCATTAGAGAGGTCCTCAGTGGTTGTCTGAGTATTGTAGAGGTCCTATTTACCCCTTCAGTCTCTCATCTCTTTGTTCTTTAGACAGAGGTCTTTTTTTTTTATAATAATGTATTTTTTTTATATATGTATTTTTATTGATTTCAGAGAGGAAGGGAGATAGAAACATCAATAACAAGAGAGAATCATTGATCAGCTGCCTCCTGCACACCCCCTACTGGGGATCAAGCCCACAACCAGGGCATGTGTCCTTGACTGGAATCAAACTGGGGATCCCTTCAATCCACAGGCCAATGCTCTATCCACTGAACCAAACCAGCTAGGGCAGTAGGAGAAGTCTTAATGGCAATGTCAGGAGGGTCAGTTCCAAGAGCAGCTAACGTCTATTTGATATTTGTACACCAAGTCAGGCACCTTACGTGTATTACCCTCAACTCCTTCTTGGAAGTAGGTGTTATCGTTATGCCCATTTTCCAGATTAGGAAATCGAGGCTTAGGAAAGCTAAGTAACTGACCCAGGTCACAGAGCTAGAAAGCAATGGTGCCAGGACTCAAACCTACAACTAACTTCAGGGCTTTCCTATGATGACAGTCAAATTCTTGGAGCTCCATAGTGAGAACATGCTTTCTGTTTTTAAGTTTCTCTTTCCATCACATTGGAGTCAGACAAAGGAATAGTTATAACCGATAGGTATGCTCCCCGGTGGTGCTTTGAAAACGCCCAGAGCTCTTCCAATGGGAAGCGGGGATTCGGGATTCGGAGGGAACTGAGCCCAACCTCACACTTACAAAGTATTCTGAATTTCGTGTTCATCGTTCTCTGGCCTATAAACTATTTGTATTTTACCCCCGTAGGCATGGATGAAAACCTGCTTCTCCAACAGGAAGAAATGCCAACTGCTTCTCTGCATGGGGCCGCTGAGACAGCCTCTACAGCCTGCGCTCATCCTGGCAGGAGGCCTGCAGATGGACCCAGACTCCATGTCTGTGGGCACCCGCCTCCCTGCTGAGGGCCCCGTGGGTGGCGAGGAGGGTACCTGAGATAGTCCCTCCGGCAGAGCTTGCGGCCCAGCTTGTAGTAGAGGCGCCGCCCCACCTCGCCCAGCCGGCACCCGCAGAGGTCACAGCTCAGGCAGTCCTCGTGCCAGTACTGGTCGATGGCTTTCAGAAAGTAGCGGTCCCCGATGTTCTGCTGGCAGCCTCCACATGTCAGCAGGGACGGGGGGATCTGCAGCACCTCGTCCACAGGCTCCCTGGAAAGAAGGCCGAGCATTAGGGATGAACTCACTGTGGTGAGACAAGCACCCAAGGTCAGGAATCATCCTGGGCCAACAAACAGGAGTCTCGCTCAATTGTCTGTCGGTGGCATAGAGAAAGGACAGGACAACCTACCCACAGGCTGGACTGCAGAGGGGACCTGCCAGCCCTGGGTTAGGACGGGAGAGAGCTAGACCTTACATCCTAGACCCTTTAAGAAGTAAATGCAGCCCAGCCGGCATGGCTGAGTGGTTGAGTGTCAACCTATGAACCAGGAGATCACAGTTCGATTCCTGGTCAGGGCACATGCCCAGGTTGTGGGCTCAATCCCCAGTGTGGGGTTTGCAGGAAGCAGCCAATCAGTGTTTCTCTCTCATCATTGATGTTTCTGTCTCTCGCTCCCTCTCCTTTGCTCTCTGAAATCAATTTACATATATATATATATATATATATATATATATATATAAATGCAGGGCACCAAGAGGCAAGAGGCACCCGAGGCAACTGTGGGTGGTACTATCCCCCTCCCAGCCCAGCACCATCGTCGCACCTCCCAGTCCCCCTTCTCTTTCCTACTCTCCCCTCCTATTCTCCTTCCCTCTCTCTACATTTCTCCTTTTTTCCCTCCTCTCATACCAGGGCCCAAGTGCACTGCTGAACCCCAAAGGAGGCACTTGGACTGAACAGGTGCTTACTGCCAGGACATCCGACTCTCTAGGCTAAAAACCTGCACATTTCCTATGGAATTTACCTGTTATCCTACCTCAAGTCCTTCCCAATCGACAAAAGCAGAGGTGAGGAAGAAAGTATGACCAAAAATCATTTTACTTTTTCTTTTCAAGATACAAATTCCCTCAGGACAGACTAGGTAGTCTCATTATTTTATTTCATTTTGTTACAGAAGTTCCTTATCCCGTCCTTCTTGCCTAATGAATCCTTGAAGAACAATCCCAGTGTTAAGGCCATTGTTAAACTTATAAAGACATCAAATAGACTTTCCTGCGTGTGAAATTCTTTACGACAGCAAAACTGATTTGGATAAAGTTGATTTAGAAAAGAAAATGGGGAGAAGGCAACAATTATTTTCAAGGGAGTGGAAGGCAATTAGACTCTGAAATCTCCGTCCAGGCAGTTAACAGTGAGCTCACGGTATGTGTTCTTTCATTAAAAAGTCATACTGTTTCTGACTTTGCTCAACTGGAATCGGAATACTTCTGTTTTTACATTTTAAAATAGGTGACGTTACTTGCCAAAGGAAAACAAAGGGTAGAAGAATTGATTCTAGCACCAAATGGGACACAGGAAAGACCCCAAACGTGTTGATTTATAATAATTAACAAGTGCTCCTTGAACCTTATTCAAACACGAATTTACTTTTAAAGTATCTATTATGTACTTTTTTTTTTTTAATAGACCTGCTTCCAACTGTGAAATTCCCAAAGGGAAATTACCCCTGGGTACCTTGAGGGTATAAATCTGTATTTCCTAACTGGCACTATCCTACCGGGTGACCTTGTGGCTTGATTGACCTCTGCCCACAGAGCTCAGCACCCATTACACTTAGGGAGTATGAGGCCCAGGTCGTGACACCCTGACAGCTTCAGGTGGCTCTGTCTGTATGTGCTCCCCTCCCTGTGACTCTGTGGGAAAACTAAAACCAAGCCCACACTTTGTAGATGGAGTGTCAAGATCCTTCAGGAGATTATTTCCTTTTAGGACAAGGAAATGTGAAACCTGAGCCAGTTTTCTTCTAAAAACTCAAGACTTTAAAATAGTTTCAAGAGTTCACTGAAGTCTGACTTGCTTTTCTTTGTTTCCACGGGTTAGACTTTCCATTCCTCCTTCTGGAAAAAAAAAAAAAATGTTGCCAGCCTTTTCATGTGCATCAACTAATAATTGCATCTCTTTTCTTTCCACAGTCCCTGGTCTTACTCCGGGCTTTCAGAAACACTACGGGAACCTCAACATCGCTGAATGCCTTGACGCTGATGCTGCCAGCCAACTATGAGAGAGGAGAATTTGCACTTAGCTGGTGCAAAAACTGTTGGAATTAAAATGAACTGCCCTTATTACTCACGGGGAGGTGCTGGGGCCACCGACTGCAGAGTAGAGAAAACCTGTGTGCACGGATTCTGGCTGTCTTTCCGTCTAAATGCTTCATTTGCATATGCCTAAGCAAGTTTCTATTTGTAATTTGGCGATGCTGGTCACACTGACCCAACTTGCTTTGAATAAGTACACAGTGAAGGATAGTGGTCTACAGTGGAGATATTAAGCAACACAGCTATTGTGATGGCCCGAGATAGGAAAGGACAGGATAAGATATTGGCTGTATCTGTCTTTCTATAATTAATGACAATACCGTATTATCTTTGGTGGATGTTCCAAGCCAATAACGGTGGGGGATTCACCTTCAAATTAATATTTTATAATCCCCTCGAACCTATCTGAATATTACACCTGAGTGCACCTCATCCAGGATTTCTGGGATAATTTCCTGACAATTTCTAAGAGAGAGGGAATGGGCTGCAGTAGTTACTCAACAAGCTGGCCCATCGTCCATGAGCACCTATCTTCCCTGCGCCAAGGGTGAGGCACAGGATGGAGTAAGCATCCTTCAGCCGATGCCTGCTGTGTTATGTTAGAATGTTTCCATTTCCTAATCTCAGTGAAAAAGCACAAACTTTAAGAAAAGGGCAAACTTCCTTCAGGGAACTGAAACCGCCAGATTTATCTTCTAATAAAAGGATTAGTGGCTACATTCGGCTGATGGAAACGCATTCGGCAGCAATTCATCCAATTCACTCTTATTGTATTACTATCCTCTTGCTCAGCCTTTGAGAACTCAGAGCTAAGTTGGAATTCTAGGTTTGTAAAAAAAAAAAAAAAAGTGAGCAAACCACCCTGAAACCTAGTGTCTGCATATGTATGAAAAGGCATGTTACTTCTCTCCTGAGGATATAAGGAAGCTGGGTTTTTTTGTTAGAACAAACCTAACTCCGTATAGAACTGGTGCCTGAACCTTCAAGATGGAACAGTGATGTTTATATTCTCACTGGATCATGGCACTTCCTGTGTTTTATGAGAACATGCTGAGCTTTTATGCTGGGAACCTAGGGTAAAACCCAGGTATATAAACACCACAGAAGGCTGAAATGGGGGGGGGGGGTGACTTCAATCAGGAAAGCACAATTCTTTTAAAGCAGGAAAAGGAAAGAAAACAAAACAAAACAAATGCCTCTTAAAAGCACAAATGGACAAAGTCATTAACCAGCTCCTTTGGTCTGTGTAACAAATCCCTTCAAAGGATTAGATGGGGGACTTCAAAGGAATAAAAATTCTCAAAAGCAGACAGCGAATGAATCTTAAAAGGACATTTGCGCGGACGGTGTTTGAAACGACCCTTTCTCCCCCACGTCAACACTGGGGAATGGGCTGGAGGCGCAGGGGCTGGGCGCAGGTGAGAGGCTCCGAGCGCAGAGGCGGCAAACGCTCCTGACAGCTCTAGTTCTCTGACCCCTCCGCGGCTGTGATGAACGCTGTGAGGCTCCGATCCCAGAAAAATTCACCCGGACACCCAGTGTGCCCTAACTTTCCAGGCTCACAGGCCCCCATCGGGGGACTCCCCGCCCCTCCCGCGGCCAGAGCGAGCTCCGAGGTGGCCGCTCACACCCCCTCCCCCGCCGGTCCCGGCTCTGCTGGCGGCTGCTCCACCTGCGGACCGGGAAAGAGACCGGGAAGTGGGCTGTCGGGCACTGGGGACGCCCTCCCCCGCCCAGGATGTCCCCCTTTCCAGGACCCAATGGACAAAGAGAAGGGGCACCGAGCAGGAGCGAGAAGGGCGAAGGGCGCAGAACCCAGGCCTCGGCGCTCTCGGGGCTGCACCTGCGCGCCTCCGCGCTCCCCGGTGCCTGCTCCGGTGCAAACTTTCTGGCCCGCGGAGAGGGGAGCGACCCGCCAGGCTGACCCCCTCTCCCTCCCGCCCCCCTCCCAGTGCCCCCAGGGACGCCGCGATCAAGGAGAGCCCCGGGCGAGCGAGGCAGGGGGAGCCAAGGGTGCGCCGCGGGCCCCGACCCGGAGCCTTCGCGCCCGCCGCCCGCGCTCCCCGCCTCCCAGGGGCGCGAGGTCGTGGGCACCGCGCTCCCCGGGGGCAGGGGCGCGACACTTACTCAGACGGGTCCAGGCTCTTCCTCTCGATGGCCGAGGACATTGGGGAGGGAGGTGGCGTGCCAGGCGGCGGGGGCGCTCCCTTTGTGGCTCGGTGCTGGCCGGCGGCCGGGACTCGGACCCCCTCGGGTGCTCGGGCGCCGCCGCTCCTGCGCCGCTTCTGGCCGGGGCGCTCGGGCGGCGAGCTCGCCCCTCCGCGCTCAAGGACAGTCACCGCGCTCCCTTCAAACGCCAAAGAGAGAGAGCGAGTCACCGCGCTGCCGGGCGCCGCGGCCGAGGCGAGGGCCGGGGCCGGGGCCGGGGCCGGGGCCGGGGGCCGGGGCGCGCAGCCTGGCCCCGCTGCTGCAGCAGCTGCTGCTGCTCAGGACTTAACCTTCCATCTCGGTCCCGCCGGCCGCCACCGCCCGGTCCGGCTCGGCTCTGGCTCCGCGGGATGGTGCGCGCCCGCCTGGCCGCCCCGAGCCCCTCGCACCTTCCCCCTGGGGCGCGGCGCCGAGGGCCGGGAGGGGGCGGCGGCTGGGGGCGCGGAGGGGGTCGCGCCTCTCTCCCTGGGCTCCCCCCTCTCTCGGGAAGGTCTATTTTCGCTCAGCTTCCCTCTGTCTCTGGTTTCATTTCCTTTTCCTGATCACGATTCAAATACAATAGAAGGAAATCACATTTAAAGGGACAGCTGCCCGGTACCCCCCACCCCCATTTTTTCTTTTTCTTTTTCTTTTTTTAATGGGGCTCCTGGGGATTTGCAATACAATCAGCAGCAGCAGCAGCAGCAGCAGCACAGACTTGGCTTCTTAAAGGGGCCAGCGTCGGGCACAGGGAGTCGCTCAGTGAACCCCTCTCCTTGGAGAGGCGGCTGGGCTGCCTCTCACCATTCTCAGCGCTTCCCCCTCTTGGCTTCCCTTTTGGCTATAAAAGTAGCCAGCGGGCTGCTCAGGGTGAAAGAAAAAGGCGAGAACGTGAAATAAGCACCTACAGAAATGCAAGCGTCCCGAGTGGCTTCCGCGCCCGCCCGTCCGGGGTTCGAGGTCCCAGGTCCCAGGTCCGCGGTTGCGCTGCGCGGGTGCCCGGGACAGCGCGGCTCTGCGGGCCGCGGGGCGTGTGCCTGCGTCCGCTCTGCAGACGGGCGGCTGGAGCTGTGCGAGCGGGGACTGCGCGGCCGGGTCTGCCTGAGCGCCGCCAGGGCTGCTAATCCCAGAGGGAGGGTGGTTGGGAGGGACCACGCTGGTCTAGTCTCCTCTCCTCTCCATCTGCTGGCGGCCGAGTTCCCTCCCTCAGCATCTTTCAAATCCTGCGGCTAACCTGGCCCCCTGTACAATGCCAGCCACACTCTGCATAAGAGAAAGTGCCTTCCCGATGATGCGGAGCAATGATTGATCAAGAGACCATGTTGCCCTGGGTCAGGGGAAGTCTTAATTTTGGAGTTCAGCTTTCCCCTCCAACCTCAGGGGCAAATCCTAGGAAGAGGGGGCAGATACAGAAGGGAAGAGGAGGAGGCCGCTCGTCTGCCCTTCTGTACAGAAAAACTTTGGGTCTCTTGGGCCCTGTCAGAGTTCCTGCAAAAGGATCACATTCAGGAATTATTATTAAAGGCCTATTTGTGCATGATGCGCCAGTCCCCCGTCTTGTAAAGAGGAAACTGCCAAGGACTTCCCCACGCTGTAGGGTGTTTTTTTTTAATGAGCAGTCTGGATCACGGTGAGAGTCGTTTCACTCCCATTTTACAGATGGCAGGGAAGGGCCTGGATGAGTTCGCCTTGAAATGTTGTGGCTGAAGTCAGAAGCGAGTCCCTGGACACGTCTTTCTCCCCGTTCGGAGCCAAATCCTCACTGACTTTTTACAAGTAAAACCAGAATTCACTATTGTGTGCATGTCCAAAGCTGGGGTTCCTCATGGGCACAATTAAAACCCATCCCTGTGTGTGAGTGCGGAAAGGAAGCCTTAAGAGCAGCTTTGAGTCCAAGTCAAGCCTTAGTATGTAAAAAGACTGTCTCCTGATCAGACTCTTGTGGGGTTTTGTTTTGTTTTGTTTTTAATCTTTCTTTAGATCCTTGTCTTTCATTAAAAAGGAAAACCTCTAGCGTTTCTTAGACAAGCCTAAATTCTGTGATAAACATGTAAACTACCACTCTACGATCAGAAATGAAAATGAACATATGGGTTGTGATTGGCAGTTTACATCCTTACAACCTACCTGTCAGTGTGATGGTAAAATGCCAGGACTTGGGAATTGCACTGCCTGGGTTTGCTGTAGGCTCTTATTCAACAGCCACTGTGGCCTAGGAAAGTTCCGTAGCCTGAGGAGCCAGTATTGCGCCGTGACTCCAGAGTCAGACTGCCTGCGAATCTGGGCTTGCAGCAGGAATCGAAACTCATCTGTAAAATGGGGGTGCCAGACCTACGTTTCAGTTGTTGTGAGGACTAAATGAGTGACTGCGTGCAAAGTGTGGCACACAGACTCGTAGTGGAGTGGGGGGGTACTAACATATGAAATTAAATGCATGGAAAGCACTTGGCGTATATTAAGTGCTCATAACTGGCAGCAGCTATGTTAGAGCAAAGATATCCTCAGGAGAATTTACAAAGAGCTTGAATCCAGCAATTCCACTTCTGGGTATTTATCTGAAGAAAACAGAAACAGCACGTCCAAAAGATATATATACCTCAGTGAACATGGTGCCTTATTTACAATAGCCAAGATATGGAAACGATCTAAATGCTCATTGTTAGATGAATTACATAAAGAAAATCCTATATAATAAAAGCCTAATATGTTAAGTGTCCCAATGTCTGGTCAGCCATTCAACCAATCAAAGTGTAATATGCTAACGCTATGCTAAAGCCACTCAACTGCTCACTATGGCGTGCGCTGATGTGACCACCAGGGGCAGACGTTCTGACTGGTAGGTTAGCTTGCTGCTGGGCTTTGGCTGATCGGGACTGAGTGAGACAGGCCGGACCGGCCCTGGAGCCCTCCCTGGAGCCCTCCCTCCCAGCTGGCCACCCTCCCACATCCCAGCCTGAGCCATCTCGCAATCCAGGCTGAGGGGTCCCCCCTCTGCCCCTGAGTGCACAGATTTTGTGCACAGGGCTTCTAGTGTTGTATATTAGCCATAAAAAAGCAAGAAATCCTGCCATTGGATGGAACATGGTCGGCAGTTCTTTCTTCCAACCACGTGTGTGAAGTTGAAATCTGAACATGGATGGAACGTGAGCATTATACTAAGTGAAATAAGTCAGACAGAGACAGACAAATACTGTAAGATCTCACTTATACTAGTACATGGAATCTTAAAGACAAAAACAAAAAACAAAAAAACCCAACTCATAGATATAGAGAATAGACTTGTGGTTGCCAGTGGATGGTGCTGGTGTGTGTGGGAGAAGTGGGTGAAAGGAGTCAAAAGATACCAACTTCCAGCTATAAAATAAATGAGCCCCAGGCATGTAATGCACAGCATAGTGAGTGTGGTTAGTGCTGTGTGTTGAACATTGCTAAGAGAGTAGAGCCAAAAAGTCTTCATCATAAGAAAAAAACAAATTGTAACTACGTATGACATGTTACTTAGACTTACTGTGCTGACCATTTCACAATATCTACAAACACTGAATCATCGTGTTGTACGCTTGAAACCAATACAATGTATGTCAACTATATGTCAAAAATAAATACACAAATAAAGTTTGAAATTAAATTTGAAGACAAGAATTTCCCACCCAAATTAAAAACAGTTTTCTATATTTAAAAAGCAAACAGAGCAGGGTCCCTTCCCCTCACCTCTGATTGCGGCTCAACAAAACATAAGCATTTTCCATTTTAATGTTCACCACCTGGGTGACTAGGTGATATGCTTGGGACTGCTTACTTTTATTAAATCTGATAAGTTGCTGACCTCCTTGCTACTGGTTTGCATGGGGCTCAAGTTAGTTGTTAAAATAAATATATCCTTGGATTCCCGGAGGTAGCCTCTGAACAACCAAGTTTGGGGCGTGAAGTTTCCTTTGAATAATCGGCTCCTGTTTTGACCCGAGTGCGTAAAGAAAAGAGTGATTACTGCCTGCGACTTGGGGTCAGTTTCTTATCTTTCACAACTCTTTGGGGAGAACTTCCTTAGAGAAGGCGAATGTTTGAAATGGTATCTTCAGATTTCAATTTCACACACAGTGGTTGGAAGAAATAACTGTCGACCGGTGGGATTTCATTTCCATTCAACGGGCAATTGAATTGCTCAAATTTAAGTTCAACATTTAGAATCAAGTCTTAAAATGCGCTTTTATTATGAATAATTTTAAAGCCATCATGACCTTATTGCATCTTTCCATAGCAACCTTATACCCTGCGCGAAAGAGAGACTCGGTAACTATGAGGCGACTGGAACATGTAAAACGGTTCTTTAGAGTTGGGGAAATCCGAGCTTGATGCCTACCCAGTGGGACTGCAATTCAATTCCTTCTTCCCCTCCCCTCACTCCTTGCCAATCTTAAATACCCTAAATTTAGAAATTTTCCAAGTTTTCCTTCCTGAACATGAATGTCAGAAGGAAACCAAATCAGTCTACACGATGAATCTGACCCCAGGTGGCTCACTTCTTTTCTGTTGGCCTTTCCTACCCTTTTTACTTATTACATTTACAATTGTTTTCTAGGGAAGAGCAGGTTCAAGTGACTAAGGTGACATTTCTTTGCGAAAGTGGACTTCTAATAGAAATAAAAATGCAAATGTCATTGGGAAAATGCCAAGAATGACAATTCACTTCTTTTATTTTTTTCCTTAAACGTTAGAAGCCAAGTTGCCTCACATACCTGTTAGCTGTGACATTCTCATATAGGAACAAAAATAAAGCTTTGTTTTGATATGGCTTCAGTTCCCGTGCAAAATTCTTAAACTCCTCCATTGTCACAGGCATCTGGCTCCCAAATGTATTTCAGGGCCGGTGGATGGAAATGTTTTCACAGAATGCTCAACCTCGTAGTAACTTACTGAGAAATCAGTCAGGTTTCCTATATAGTAGAAAAGAGATCCCCTCCCCCAAATCCAAAGAAAATCCATATTAACTGAGTTTAGGAAAAATAAGCATAGGTGTCAGACAGGCATAGCTCACCTGTTGACCGGCTGTGTGATTTGGGGGAAGTTGCTTCACCTCTCTGAATCTCAGTTTCTCTATCTGTTCATGAAAGCAATCATAACGCTCAGCAGGGCTAGAAGTAGGGCAAGGCCACTGGGATGCCGGCTCACCTCACAGGAATTTTGAGAGGATTCCGTGTGTGGAAAAATGCTTTGCACAGGGGTGGCATATAGTAAATGCCCAGAAATGACAGCTGTTGTCTTTATCCCGTCTTTCAGAAGTAGTGACCGCTGGACCCGGAAGCAACAGTCCCTCGGCTAGTCAGGACATCCTCCAAAGCATGATGAGACGAGGCGCTTAAAAAAGAGCAGTGGTGTGCCCAGGCCGTCAGCCGACCCCAGGCTTGGCGAGCCCACAGTTTTCAACCAGAAATGCTGGCTTGTGGCCATTTTAGGCTACTGACAGCTTCTCGGCTTCCCCCCCACACACTGCCTGCTTCTGACACATCCCTGATTTTATTCATCTGTTTTCCCTCTTCCAGTAAGTTCTAAACCACTTTCTACAACGAAGACAAGGGGCAAAATCCAGTGCTGAAGTCACGGACACAAATGTCACCATTTCACAGCGAGGCCTTAGCAGAGTTAAGCTCGTACGCAGCGCGTCCTAGTGGAGCGGGCCTCAGGAATGGGATTTCCCAGCTTGCTCTAACCTCAGCAGCTTCATGCCTGACCTTGGGCATGTTGCTCAGCTCTCTGGACTTTAGCTTCTGCATCTGTAAAGTGGGCATATCAGAGTGCCTGTCTCGTGGAGCTGCTTTTACGTTTCTGTGAAGTGAAACGAACAAGGTGCCCGCAAGGAGGCTGCCACGTAGTAAGCTTCTCGGGGGAGATTTTGCATATTCCGGCTTTAAAACATTTGAACACTCACCGGTAATTCAGACGCCCTTTGATGGACAAGGCAAGTGAGGCATAGAGTCAACAGCTCCTTCTTCCAGCTCTGCCACCATCACACCCTCCCCCACCTCTCCCTTGGGCACTGGACCCTGAATTGATTTGATGCTCTGAGGTCAAGGGGGAGTCCGAGCTGGGGGAGCTGGCTCACGGAGCTGCCCTTGTGCCCGTTGTTTATGCAAACTATGTCCTTTCTTTAGCCACTCAGAGAGCCCCACCTGAGTGACACACCACAGTTCCCCAGAAATCCGCGCTCCTGATTGTGGCGGAGAAGGCCTCCTGCTTTCTCCACCGCAACCCTCTCCTTCTCTCTATTGGAAACACAGTGACCCCTTTTCTATTTATTGAAAACAAACCAAGGCAGCTCCTACTGGAGACCTTTCCCACCTGCGCTTTCCTCTGTTAGAGTTGCTCTTCCCCTGGATTACCCTAAGGTTCCCACGTACTTCATTCAGTTCTCTGTTCAAATGTTTTATCCTCCTAAGAGTTTTTTAAAAATCTTTTATCCTGCTTTATCTCTCTTCCTAGCATCATCATTACTTCCATTTTACCACATATATGTTTGTTGTTGTTGTTTTTTGGGTGTGTGTGTGTGTGTGTGTGTGTGTGTGTGTTTTGGCCTTTCTTTTTGGCTAGAATATAAACTCCATAAGGCTCGAAATTCTTTATGACTTGTTTTCAGTTGCATCTTTAGCACCTGGAATGTGCCTCGCATGCCAGGCCTTGGAGAGAAATTCACAGAATGAATGAATGAATGAATGGACAAATGTCAGCCCCATTCGCCGTGGCCAAGGCACTACATTCTCTGGGTAAAAGTTACGAAGGCCCGGAAGATCCCTCGTTTTTCTCAAGTATCACTTTGGGGAGAAGATTAGGGCCCAGATGATGTTCAGATTTGGGCCCAAGAGTTTGGTTTGGGAAAAACATCAGGCTCATGGCTCTTAGGAACGTTCAGATCAGGGGGTGTGGAGGAGCAATGAGGCCACTCTCAGAAGCATGACTCTCCGCTGTAGGGCCCCCATGCCCACAGGAGACGTGAACCAGTGTGCAGAACACACTCGACCACAGGGGTGAAGGCACAGGCTTTGGAAATAGAAGACAGACTTACGTTTCAGTCCTGGCTCTCTTAGCTACATGGTTTTAGGCAAATTATTTGACTACTTCTGAGCCTCAGTTCTGTCACATGTAAAATGGGGATAATTATATCTTCATCACAGGCTTGCAGGAATAAAATGAGATCATGCATGTCAAATGCTTAATACAACGCTCAATGGATGGCAGTTATTATTAGAATTAATTAAGCAGAGAACCTCAGAGGAGAACAGTCAACCAGGGCAGGCCTCTCTTGTCTGGACATGGGTAGATAATGGAATTCTGCTGCAGTGAGAGCTCAGCCTCCTTTCCTGGGGGACTCTCGCCTGATCTTACCTGCTCTGTGACTCCCATGGTAAGGTGTGTTAGGCTTACAGACCCTTGGCCCGGCCTCATGCTCAGGAAGGTGATATAGAGAGGGCATCAGACCCTAACCAGTTTGGCTCAGTGGATACAGCCTTGGCCTGCAGACTGAAGGGTCCCAGGTTCGATTCCAGTCAAGGGCATGTACCTTGGTTACAGGCACATCCCCAGTAGGGGGCGTGCAGGAGGCAGCTGATCTATGTTTCTCTCTCATTGATGTTTCTCTCTATCACTTTCCCTTCCTCTCTCTGTGAAAAATCAATAAAATATATTTAAGAGAGAGAGAGAGAGAGCACATCAGGAGACTGTCCTGGCCACTGGCTCTTCAGAGTTGGGGCAGGGGTGAGGGTCCACTGGTCTGAGACACTGCACTGCAGATAGGCCTTCCATTGGAGGAAGGGGCCAGGCTGCTTCTGGGGAAGCTTGTTTTCTGGGAAGTTGGCTGAGAAGACTGAGCCTGGTGGGGAAGACAGTTCTGACCCTCCTAAGGACACTCACCTTTTAAAGCTTCAAACCTCATCGGGAAGGAGTCTTGTCTATGTGCTCCCTAGAAATACCATTTAGCAAAAACCAGGGAAGGAGCTGTGCGCTTTTTTTCTGCTTCCCTTCAGTTGCAGTTGCCCCTCATGTATCTTATTGCCAAGCTAACCTCTCTGAAATATTGTTTTCTTCACTGTCATTACTCTGCTCAAGAACTTGCAATGGCTTCCCTATTGCTTGTGGCCATTGGTGAATTGCTTAACCTCTTGAGACTTCAATGTTCTCATTTATAATAATAAAAGGATAATATGCTAATTAGACTGGACATCTTCCAGACGTCCTTCCTGATGACGCTGGGGCTGAAGGGAAGCTGGTGCCAGCAGCCAGGGGAAGGAAGGCCTACTCTTGCACGAATTTTCATGCATCAGGCCTCTAGTTTTTTATAAAGGGAAGAGACAGACTGGAAAGTTAGAGCTGCAGCTCAATGTATGACCCTGTCTTTCTTGCAGATTAAGACCCAATCCTCTGCACTCCCATTAAAGGTGCCCTGTGATCCTGACCATTCCATCAATTCAACTTTATACCCCTCAGCCCTAGGGCCTGACCCTTCCCAACCAGGCAGCTTGGTCCTCCTCGATCTCAGTCACCCTGCTCGTGTCCATCTTGATTCATCGTCTTATTCTGTTCTCTCCCTCTGGGATGTCTGCATGGCCTGTGTTTCAAACCTTTGGTGCCCAAATGGTAGACTGGTTTAGAACAGGGGCTTTGGAGATAAATAAACCTGGTTTGGAGTCTCTGCTTCACAACTTACTATCTGGGTAATTAATCTTAGGCAAATCTCTGAGCTTCAGGGCTTGAGACGATAAATAGAGACAGTGATAAATGTAAGGTTAGGAGGAGTAACTGAGATAATGTATGCGGCAGGCAGAGCACAGTGTCTGGCACAGGGAAAGTGCTCGGTAAATGGCAATCATTGCTGCGGTTAGTTCAAAATCCTCCCCAGTCCCTCTGCTTCTCCCAAATGTGTCCATCATCTTGGACCCCGCCAAGCCTGACGGTTTCTCTGTTACCTGAAGCTCATGGTGGCTGATCCTTTTCTGAGTTCTCATAGCTCTTGGGTACAGAGCCTCGTTAGGTTCTCACTGACTCTGTCTTGCATCGCACTGATTTCATGTCTGAGCAACATCTTGCTACCTCAAAAGTGCCTTATATTCCTGGAGAACAGTGGCCATGATTATCATTTTCATTAGCTTCCAAGGTACTGATATAAATTTGGAGATCCTCAATAACTCCTTTTCAATCAAAGACTTCAAATACCACATCCTTGTTGTCAATTTCCCAATTCCAAGATTCACATCAACATTCACCAAGACCCGAGGGCCTTCACATTGATGAGGAAGGCCTCCCCAGAGTCAGCATTGAGGGTGGGCCATGCATCACCATTCACAGACCTCTTAAAAACCAGGGAGCTAAAGTTCTAAAACTCTCAAAAGAAAACATGGGGGAAATCTACATGACAAGAGCTCCTACAATTCAACAGAAAAACCAAACAACCCAATTAAATAATGGACAAAGAACTTGACTAGACATTTCTCCAAAGAAGATATACAAATGGTCAATAAGCACATGGAAATATGTTTAACATCACTAATCACTAGAGAAATGCAGATCAAAACCACAATGAGATACCACTTCATACCCATTAGAGGATGGCTATGAAGAAAGAAAGAAAGAAAGAAAGAAAGAAAGAAAGAAAGAAAGAAAGAAAGAAAGAAAGAAAGAAAGAAGTGTTGGAGGAGATGTGGAGAAATTGTAACTCTTGTGTACTGCTGGTGAAAATTGTACAGCTACACAGAACACGGTATGTACGTTCCTCAAAAATTAAAAATATGACCCAGCAATTCCATTTTTGGGTATCTACTCAAAAGAATTAAAAGCAGGGACTCAAACAGATATTTACATACATGTGTATAGCAGCATTATTCACCATAGCTAAAAGATGGAAGCAACCCAAGTGTCCACAAACAGACGAATGGATTCTTTAAAAAGTGGTATATGCATACAATCAAATATTATTTCACCTTTTAAAGGGAAGAAAATTCTGACACGTGCTACAACATGGATGGACCTTAAAAACATTATACCGAGTGAAATAAACCAGCCACAAAAGGACAAAGACTATAATTCCACTTGTATGAGGTAACTAGAGTAGTCAAAGTCCTACAGACAGGAAGTAGAATGGTGGTTGCCAGGGACTGGGGGTGGGGTAGGGAGAAGGGAGAGTTATTGCTCAGTGGGTACAGGGGTACAGTGTTGTTTCCGTTTGGGAGAATAAAAAAAAAAATTCCTGGAGATATATAAATGTCTAACCACTGTGCTGTACCTGAAACTAACATGATATTGAATGTCAACTGTAATTGAAAAATTAAAAATAAATAAATGATTTTTTTTTTTTTTAAGTTCTGGAAATGAATGACAGTGATGGTTGCACAACAATGTCAATATACTTAGTGCCCCTGAAGTTGGGCCTGGTGAAAATTTTGGTAAATTTTATGTTACATGTATTTTACCACAATAAGAAAAACAAAAACTGGTTAAAGACCATTCCCTGGGTACACATCGGTGCCAGCATACAGAAGTTTACCTACCACTTCAGGGAGCTCACACCTTCTCAGGTTCATCTATTGACCCATTAACAACCCCAGTGCTATGCGGAAGCCGGTCCCATGAGCTCGAAGATGTTCTTCAGGTTCCTTAATGGCAGCCCTTGCCCACTTCGGCCTTTCTGAGCGGGGTTGGTCCCTGACCTCCGGATAGGGGGAAAGGGTGCAGTTTGTTACCATGTAAAGCCACATCCTTAAAGGAACTCCGTGCTCTTATAGATATCTATCGGCCCTCTCTGAGAATTGGGAGTTAGAGTGTGGCTGGCACAGGTTCTGTTTTTTTTTTTGGGGGGGGGCGGTTGGCAGAAGTGGGGAGGGTCTCCTGTAAGCAGAGCATCTTCAATGCCCCTTCGGGCCACAGCCCCTTTCCAAAGGCCCAGGGCCAGCTCAGCTTCCCTCATACTTGTAGGCGCCACTGCTTCCCATCACACTGAAGAAGGCTGCCTGGGGCCCTATCTTGCAAAGGAAGAACTATTAAAAAACATGCCATTTGTATTTCCTGCATGGCCCTCCATCTGGAAATATCTTTTATCTGGCAACTTTTGCAAAGCGAACTGAATCTTGAAGGAAGTCCTGGCAGGTTTATGCTGGCTCCTCTATCACTCCAATAAGTCATTTCCATCCTAACCTTCACGAGGGTCGCTTGAGCGTGACTTGGTAGCAGAAACAGGCCCCGCAGGGAATGGCAGCAAGTCTCTCAGGCCCCGAGTCCTCCTTTTCATCCCCAAAACACCCACTCGGAGGGCAAGAGCCAAATCCAGCCAAGTACTGAACACACTCTCTCAGCTCAAATATTACTTCTTCGGGAAGTGCCCCTGACCCCCGTGACTACATTAGGACCTCCACTAGGAGATCGCACTCCCAGGTTGGGTCACAATGTGTATAATGCTATGTTTTGTGCTAGTTAAGTGCTATCCGGCTCCCCCAACGTCTGCCAGCTCCTACATGTAGCTCCATATCTAGCATGTAGTAAGTGCCCAATCAATATCTATTGAAGGAATGAATGAACAGACAAATGAATGAGTGAAACTCAGCTTACCTGCCTCTCCACCAGTTCCTTCAGGTCCAGGATGAAAAATAGCTTCTTTTCAGAACCGTTGTTCCTGAAAGGAAATGAGAGGAACTCTCTGGTAGGAGCTAGAAGTAGAATGGAGGGGAGGAGGGGGGGCTCTTTATCTTCAGTTGGAGAAATGTTCCCCCGGGTCCTTGATAAACTAGGGACAAATACTCCTGGGCTTTCTGATAGTGTGAGGGTCCTTGATAGTGAGGCTGGGTGGGGCCGGCGGAGCGTTGGCATCTAGGCAAAGAGATGGATTCTAACGGTTTCTCCACTGGTTGAAAAGGCTGCTTCCTGCCCAGCTTTTTTTTTCTCTCCGTTGTGTACAGTTTAGTTTATACCCGTGAAGGAGTGGCCCACTTCTCCTAACGTTCAGCTGGCGTGTCGGGAGCTGTCCTCATCGCAGCTGCGGTGGCTGCGCAGTTGGATGCTCCCGCTGGTCTGGGAAGGGGAGTGTTTTCTCTGTGTCTCACACTTGGCAAGTCTTACATTCCTTTGGGCCTCAGAAATCACCCCTTCACTACTCCCCCACCCCCACCCCACCCCCCTGCCCAAGTTAGGGCAGGTAAGTCAGGCCTCCGTTTGATCAGAGAGGAAATCAGGCCAAAGTTATTTCAAATCTTAAACCTGCCTAAATGAGAGACACAGGACACGCATTCATTGGACAGCCCGATCACTGCTCAGACACGGGCACACAGCCGCATGTCCTGGACCATAACCTCCTTGGGGGCAAGGCGTCTCTGAAGCACTGCATTAGGATCCCTGCCCTCGATTCATAACTGCAATGTGTTTAAAAATGTTAGCAAGGCCCAGCCGGCGTGGCTCAGCGGGTGAGCGTTGACCTATGAACCAGGAGGTCACAGCTTGATTCCCAGTCAGGGCACGTGCATGATTGCGGACTTAATCCCCAGTGTGGGGTGTGCAGGAGCAGCCAATGATTTTCTTCCATCATTGATGTTTCTATCTCTCTCTTCCCATTCCCTTCCTCTCTGAAGTCAATAAGAATATATATTTTTTAAATGCTAGCAAGGGCAGCAGTCCCACCTCTTTATAACACACACACACACACACACACACACACACACACACACACACCTGCATACGTGTGCACAGAGTTGCTGGTGAGATCATGGTAAACACTAGCCTGATTGAGGGATCAAAATAACAGAATGATTTCCCTTCATGGCTGGCGTAGAGGAACAAATTAGATGGATAAATTAGCAGTTCCCAGAGACATTAGCCACCACCCAGCTCACACAGTGACCATCTGACGCACGGCGGGAGGTGGGGGAGGGAGGAGGGGCTCTCCAAGTCTTGGCCTATGAATAGACGCTCTTCCTCCCTCTCGGGGAGAGAAGCCAGAGTGCCAGAACACCAAGGGGGAAGCCTCAGAATAGTTATATTTTAAAAGACAAGCCTAATTACCACTTTTTCTGGCTCCTTGAAGGAGAAGAAAGAGTTCTCCTGCAAGTCTGCATTCATCGGTGAGTTAATCAAGCCTACTCACCACAGATGATGTAATTCGGTGGCTTCTCCAATCAGATTGAGGCTGTCACTCCTCTGCCTCCTCAGCTAATTGCCCTTCTTCACACCTGTTGCTAGTTCCCAGCGCCTGTGCCACCTCCTTTCCCTACCCTGACACTCACAGGCCCTTGTGGACAGCAAGGCCGAGGGCCGACGGGGTGTATTCTTCCCACTTCTGTTCAAGGCCAGTTGCTGTTTGTTGAGTGTGTTGCAAAGCCATGGTCGGGGGAGCTGGGTCCCCAGCGGCCCAGTTGTCTATCTGATGGGTGGAGTCTTCGCTCCGGCGGTGAGCTCTCATACCACCTGCGTGAAATCTCCAGATTTCCAGGGGAGGTCCTTTCTGCTGTGCCCGACAGCAAGGCTGGACGGCCCCAATCCTATTCAGACCCTCAGGCTCTGGCTCAGAACATGGAGAAGACTGAGGACCCACAGCTTTGCACGAGCCCCCGTGGGTCCTCCAATTCCAAGAACCATCTCTCACCTGTTCACCCGTAGCTCCCTCTGCCTCCCACGGTGCTACCCTTTTAACTTCTCTCCTGCACCATCAGTGAGTAAGTTTCTACTTTCTCCTGCTGCAGGCTGTACAGCAAGTTTGGAGGCTCACACAGCCCTAGACAAACATAGAGAAGGTATGCAACCTCTCAGACCCTCAGCATCCTCATTTCTAAAACAGGGACCCTGCGCCCACCTGCAGGGTGGTGGAGTGGATTAAATGAGATACTTTGAGGCAAGACTCTGTGCAAGTGCCGATGTTGTCTTACCCAGCAACAATTTCACTGTATAGATTTGGTCACCTCTTGGTTAGATGTTAAAATCTTACTTGGTTCATCTTCTGAATCCTCAGGCCTGGTGTACGGAGGCGGTCATACAGAGTTGTTCTTTATTGGCTGAATAACATAGACTCCCATCTCTCTTTCTCTTGTTCTCACCACAAAGCTCTTACCAGCTGCTGCCTCTTTGATCCTGGGCTTTGGGGCCATTCCAGGCTCTCCTTTCCCCACGCCCCATTCCCTAGCGAGCCCACTGACTCCTAAAGTCCTGGTGTGCATGCTACTGCTGCCACCCCCTGAAACGGCTGCGTCCCCATGTGGGCCTCGTCTGTCAGCTGCCCGCCCCCCACCCCTCCCATGCTGTTTGTCTGCTGGGCTGGGCTTTATCTGAGGGTGACAGCTCACCAGATTTCACCCCTGAGTCTCTTATAAGCATTGGCAGCCCACCCTGGTCCAAAGATATCTTTTATAGCTGATCTCTGTGGCACCTCCTACCTTCCAATTAGGCGCTTGTCAACACTCCAGCCATCACTCTTCCTACAGCGGCTGACAACGCAGGCAGTTCTGGGAGAGTAAAGCGGAATTATTTCCCCGGTGGTGGAGGTGGTGCTGAGCACAGGAGCCAGGTGAATCTGAATCTAGTTCCAGCCGTCTTATTCTACAAGTAGGTGTCTTATCTTTGAAAATGTGCAGCACCAAGCACAGTTTGGCATAGAGCAGGTACTCAATAAACGGCCACACGTGAATTGAAAAGGCCAAGGACACATTTTGTTTCCCTTAATATACATTTTTATTGATTTTAGAGAGGAAGGGAGAGGGAGAGAAACATCAATGATGACAGAGAATCATGGATCGGCTGTCTCCTGCACGCCCTCTACTGGGGATCGAGCCAGCAACCTGGCCATGTGCCCTTGACTGGAATTGAACCTGGACCTTTCAGTCCACAGGCTGACGCTCTACCCACTGAACCAAACCAGTCGGGGCTAAGGACACTTTCTTTAGCTAGCAGATTCCCCTTCTCAATGTCGGTTGATGTCCAGTTGGTTTCTTTCTCTTGTTTATGCAAATAATAAAGCTAGCTCCCCATTCGTCTTTCGCAATCTTTTCTTTCCTTTACTTCCGTAGTTGAAAATAAATTTATACCAGAAAAGAGAGATGCCTGATCCCTCTGTCCTCCTTCTTCCACCTTCTCTAAATCCTGGGATCATGGCAAGGCTGTCTGAAATTCAGGGTCATTTTCAGAAGCAGGAGCCGATGAAGGAAGTATGACACAATCTCACATTTTTCTTATCTGGCGGTGCGGTCTGGTGGTTCGCATAGGGGCTCTGCCTGTCGGAAATCAGGCTTTCTATTTCTGGGGCTAAAGGGAAACCATGTAACAACAGTCTTTACAGCGCCCCTCACTCTTGCTTTCTCTTTCTCTTGTTCTCTGTAATGAGCCCAGAGTGCAAGGACTGAGCCACAGCAGCCGCTATTTCAATCGGGAAAGGAAATGTACACCCCTCCTGGCCCCCATCTCAGCCTGGATGGAGGCTGTGAGGGTTTGTGGTAAAGAGATGAAAGATGTCCAGAGAAATGGAAAGTGAGGGCGATGAGCAGGAGCCTGGTTTGGGGCTGAGAGTCTGAAGAGGCGGCAATGACAGTCTTAACCACATCAAACTAAACCCTTTCTCTGACAGCAACATGAGAGTCTGAAGTCTGAGGGCTCCGAGGAACGGAGATTTTCATGGACTGAGTAGTGCTGGGTGTACCTGGGAAAGGAGGAGGGGAGTTGCCCTTGCTTTGCCCTCCAGAGAGCAAATCCAGGAGTGGGGATGTGGGGAGCGCCTTTGATCTGAAATAGACAAGTAGGGGTGGAAGGGGGCAAAGAAAGAACCAAAGAAATAGCAGATTTGATGAAACCAGAAAGGACAAAATGAAAGGGGGGGGGTATTATGATTAGATCTTCGGAAGGGCAGAGAGCTACATTGACATGTCTTTACTGCCCGCCTAGGACAGTTCTTGCAGTGACTTGGGAAAGGACTCCTGAGGAGGTATCTGTGTTAAGCCAGCCTAGCGGAGACAGAAGCATCAAATCTAGGAATTCTATCGTATCCCAGACTTAAAAGTACAGAGAGATTTGAACAGCCTTAAAATCGATAGAAAACTTTCCATATTTGATCAGATTAGTCTTCTATAACTATGCAAGTTCGGACTATATCTAGAAAGAACAGGGCAAGTTGGGGGGAAATAGTCATTTAACATGGCATTTCCTTCCTCATTTCTACCCCCCTGATCTTCAGGCCTCAATTCCTGCTACTGTAGTTGGTGTTTGAACAACCAGGAAGCTAGGAGACCTTTTGGGTTATCTTTAGGGTGACACCCTGCAGAAGGTTTTGAGGCTGAGCTGGGGCTGGGTGACCAGATGGCCGGACTATGGCTTTGGGGTTCTGAAGGTTTTCTCATTACCAGGGTGGTTCGAACAGTAGGCTTTCTGGGTTAGCTGTATGTGTGCCATTCAGAGGCCCAGACTGTGGTGGGAATGTGGTGTTTTATAAGAGTCCAGTGATTATTGTGTGATTAAAGTGCTTTAAAGAAGAAAACAAAAACAAAAACAATCTCTCCAAAGGAACAGCACGCAGGACCCTAGCTTTGGAGTTAGGAAAACCTGGATTTGAATTCCGGCTCAGCCCATTCATTACCCAGGCAAACTGCCTTCTCTCTCCACCTCTGCCCTTCACCTCCATGTGTTGTGAGGTCTTAACAAGATATACAATTGGCATACTGTGGGGCACAACGTAAGTTGTAATTTATTGCTCTTCTGTCCCAAAAAGCATCCTGAGACTTAAATTTTTAAATATTAAAAAAAAAGGTTTCATTGTGGAGATATCTCCCCAGCCTACTGATGTTTATGAAGAACACACATTCAACTGCCAGTTACAGCAGCAGAACAGAACCTTACACCAACAGATGTACGGAGGACCTGGCCTCCGCACCTCATGGGCGCATGGCCGTGCAAAACAGCCAGCTCCCTGTGTCCCCCACCTGGGCCATGCCCCAGGTGTGCTCACCTGGACCAGCAGCTCTGGGAAGCAAGAGCAGAGAGGAAACCTGACTCCGCCTACAGACAGACCACTGAGGACAAAACCTTTAGAGGATGCAGAGCTGCTGCTAGCCCATATGACACCTCCGTAAGAATTAGAAACAGCTGCTCTTTTCTCTCAGCAGACACAGCCGTGCCAGGGTGCACAGTGTGGCAAGCAGGAAGCACGCTGTATTTCAGCCCGGCTCACCCACTTGACTGCACAAGCGCAGCGATGGCCTGCGTGGGAGCTCCCATTTTATGGACTGTGGGTAGGACTGCAAGGGGGGGGCCTTGAGGGCTCTCTCCACACACTGGAGAATACTATGCTTGATGACTGCCCTGTCAAATAGAGTAGCCACTAGCCCCGAATAGCTCCTTAGATTTACATTGAAATTAATTAAAATTAAATAAAGTAAAAAAATATTTGGCCCTAGCTGGTTTGGCTCAGTGGCTAGAGCATCAGCCTGGGGATTGAAGGGTCCCAGGTTTGATTCCGATGAAGAGCACCTGCCTTATTCATCTCGGCGCCTCCTGGGCCTGGGTGAGGAAGCCGCATCTCTGGATGGATCCGTTGCTTGAACACCATCACGGAGGTTCTGGGTGGGACCACCATCGGATATGCTTGGCTACAATGCTTTGGGCTTTGCAGGTGGTGCTTTGTATTTACCTCCTCCAGGCCCCAGAGCACTGCTAGACGGGCACTCTCCTCCCTAACTCCCGGAAGAGGGAGCAGAGGCTAAGAGCTGGGCAGCCATCCAAGGTGACTGCTCAGCCAGAAATGGCAGAGTGGCATTTGGGCAGAGGTCGTCCTGTCTCCAGAGCCCAGGCGCTGGGTGCCTCTTACTCGAGAGCATGCCTGAGGACCTGGCCTGGCAGACCTGCATTCGCTTGTGTTAGGCAGGAGCTAGGGTGAGGAGCTCCGTGAAGCAGAGGGTCCTAGGGCAGCTGCACATGGATGCATGCCCTCCCCCCACTTACTTCCCTCACCTCCCAGGGGGAATTCTTGTTCCTAGAACCCTTTCTCAGGCTTCATTCCTCTGGATAGGGCTGGGACAGGCCAGAGACACCCCCCACCCCACGCCCAACTCGTCTCTCCTTTTCCTCCCTAACTGCTGGGTGTTGCTTCCTGCTAACGTGGCACAGAAAAGGCTGGGAGGGGATTCATACCCAGACTTTCCTTTCTGCCTCAGTTTCAGGTCAGATGCTCCCGTCTCCCCTCTGTGTTCAGAGCCATCATTTTCACAGCAGGCCTAGGTGAGCCGGCAGTTTTACGATGACATAAAAAATATTTTCTTTCCGCAAGAGGCTTGCGTGTCATAACCAACTCGGGGCATCTTATTACTGAAGCTCTTCCTGCCTGTGGAGAGACATTTTGTACTCAAAACTTGTTCAAAAAGAGTGCACCAACGGGGGTTGAGGGACGAGGAAGCCTGGGTTGTCTGGCACAGCCTGTTCTCCCATGTGCCCCCCAACAAGTTTCTGGGGGGGCACAGCACTGAGGGGCAAGGGCAGTAATTGCCAATCTTGAATTTCTACCTCCCACCACACTCACCTCGGTTTTCTCTCTTTCTGTCCTTGTCCTCCTTCAAATGCTCATGGTCTTGTTTCCCATTTTCTCTCACTTCTGCTCACGCGTTAGATCTCCCAATGAGTGCCCCAGGCACCCTGTGCCCCCTCACCCCCGCCCCGTGCTCAGCCCAGAACATACTTTGATGTGGTCTCTTAGCTGCAGCTGACCCCCTTTCTAACTTCTCTGCCTAATGCTTTGAGGTCCAGATTCTACGAGTACAAAGGGTTTGAACCGTGAGCCAAGAAACACACAGGATAAGGGCAACATCGCCTGTGAGGAGCCAGGTCGACTGCCTCCGGGCAGATCACCTTTCTCTCCGGCCCTGCCCTTCCAGCCTTGGGCCTCCTGCGCCTGTGATTCTGATGGTGGCAACCTGATTCTGAGCACTGGGGTCCTGGTCTGGCTTTCCCCCTGTTTGTGACACTGGCTGAGCCTGATCTCCAGACTAGGACCAGCCCGAGAACCTATACCTACTCCGGGCGCTGCTTCGGCTTTGGTTTGGCATTTTCTACCCGGGACTGTCCCCCAGCAACAGATGAGTAATTTGTTCCTTCAACTTCCTGCCTACCTTATTTATCAATAAGAAGTTTGCATGAGTTTCCCTGGGTGTAAACTAAGAGATTCCTGCCCTGACTGGTTTGGCTCAGTGGATAGAGCGTCGGTCTGCGGATGAAGGGTCCCGGGTTCGATTCTGGTCAGGGGCATGTACCTTGGTTGTGTGCACATCCCCAGTAGGAGGTGTGCAGGACGCAGCTGATCGATGTTTCTAACTCTCTATCCCTCTCCTTTCCTCTTTGTAAAAAAAAAAAACAAAACAATAAAAAATATACATTTTAAGAGCTTCCTGCTACTACAGGCTGCCTCTTACGGAGATTAGAACCTTTTCCCTAGAAACGTTTAGAAGTGTGTTTTGAATATGGCAGAACAGGGTTTTGATTCGTTTCGTTTTTTAAAGTACACAGTGGTTTCCTCATTGCTATAATTACAGTTGCAGTCACTTGTTGGCACTGCATCACCAGGGGCTGGAAGACAGAAACTGGGTTGATTTCCACGAAATGGTGCAAATAAAAAAAGGCTGAGAAGTGAATGCTGAGCCATGCAACCCACTGCAATGTATACCTAACCGCCTTACGTTTAGCCTCTGCCACAGCAACTTTCCCTGATGTGCAAACATAAAAATAAGCCATTTTCCTGGGGGTTATTTCTAACCTGCAGATTTTTTCCAGATTTGCCTTGTCCCCAAGGCTGGCCTTCGGAGAGCAATGCTTCTTGGTAGATGCTCTCAGTCCCATAGTAGGACCAACAATTAAGTGTAACAATAAGAAACACATTGTCTGTTCAGACCTCCCTTTCTGCTCTTAAATTCATAGAACGCCCTGCCTCCTGGACAGTCGATTGTGTGTGTGCTTCAAATAACCCAACTGAACGTATGAGTAAAAGACACAAGAAATTCTGAAAGGAAAAACATCAAAATAATTAAAGTAGCTGCACACGTGTGGTAATATGAATGAACGATGTGTCTTTTTCTTTACTCTTTTTCTAAAATAACTGTATTGCGATTTCTAACTTAAATAATTAAAGGTACTATCATTAGGCCCTGGCCCGGTAGCTCAGTTGGTTGGAGCATCATCCTGATACAGCAAGGTTGCAGGTTAGGTCCCCAGTCAGGGCACATATAAGAAGCAACCAATGAATGCATAAAGGAGTGGAACGACAAATCAATGTCTCTCTCTTTTTCTCTCTCTCTTCCTCTCTTTCCCTTCCTCTCTCTCTAAAAGTCAATAAATTACAAAGATAAAAAGCAATATCATTCATTCAACATAATAACTTTTAAGTACTGCCCTAGCCAGTTTGGCTCAGTGAATCGAACGTTGGCCTGGGAACCAAAGGGTCCCAGGTTCAATTCTGATCAAGGATACATAGCTTGGTGCAGACTCCTCCCCAGCCGGGGCCCTGGTCTGGGCTCATGCAAGAGGCAACCCATCAATGTGTTTCTCTCACATCGATGTTTCTCTCTGTCTTTCCCTCTCTATTCTACTCTCCCTAAAAATCAATAGAAAAATATCCTCGGATGAGGCTTAATAAAAACAAAAACAAACAAATAAAAATTGTAAGTACTTTATTATTCCTTCAGTGTTTATTGAACACATACTATGTGCCAGATTCTGCTCTGGGTGAATAAGACACATTTACTTCTCTCACAGAGCATCTAGTCAAATGGGGGACAGTTTAGAAACAAGTAATTATATAGATCTATTCATTAGTGTAGTCCACAAATATTTACTGAGTACCTACTATGTGCCAAAAATGTTTGTAAGCACGAAATGGGGACCAGCAATGAACACAGCAGGCAAATGTCCTTGCCTTCGTGGAGCTCCTATTCTCATGGATGTAGCTATTGATTTATTTTTAATTAGAATGAATATAAGGAAGGAAAAGTATAGGGGACCAGCCTAGCCTGAATAGTCAGAGATGACGTCTGATGAAGTGATGTATTTTAAGAGTCTCAGATTAAAAAAAGGGCTTTGCTTTGCCCTCTGGGCCTGAGACGGCTTCTATGGACCGGGCAGGAGGTGTGTTAAGTGACAATTCAGGCGGATGCTCCCTCTGAGGTCTGTCTCTCAGTTCTGTCTGCCGTAGTGTGTAGCCTGGGCGTGAGATGCCCCAGGCCGCAGGCTGGCAGTGGGTAGGGGGATTTGGGACCAAGTTTCCGTTAGTAGTCACTGTCCCTTTGGGCGTCAGTGCATTCTGTCTGGGAAGTCCCGGTACAGAAAAAGCAAGGCCGTCCTCCCTTCTTGGCGCAGACAGTAATTAATGGACCCTCCTTCCCCAGACAGGAAAACGGGAGCAGAGAGGACCAAGTCAGCCTGAGCCAGAGGCACCTCTGCATCACTAGTCAAGGAGGGAGCAACTGCTCCATTTCTTTGCCCCTCAGACCGTCACCAGCCTAAACTGCTTAATGCACATCATGACTGGGTCTCCTTGGAAATGGCTGAAGCACTCAAATGGAAGGCCCAGCCTTTATCCTCCGCTCCAAAACCGCAGGTAAGTTTTTAGGTCTGTGTTGTATCGATCGCGCCTCCCACCAGCAACAGGAAACCCGCGGCGAAGCAAGCCCGCTCTCCAGTGACAGGGAAGTCATTCCCCTAATCCGCTCCCACTGGACAATCAGGTTGACAAAAACCATTAAGTTTTCTGAGATTAGAAATTCACTGTCAGAGGGAGCCATGTCTGGAGTTTTCCACTCCATTACACCCAGGACAATAACCAGAGGCCAAGTGACAGGAAAGGGCTGGGGCTTTTCAGAGTTTCCTGTGTCCTTGGGTGGAGGATGAAATTAACAAGTGCCTCCCTTTTGTAGGACACGGGATATATACTATCTCATTAATCAACGCAACAACCTGTGAGGAGGGCTCCGTGTATTGCATTTGATGAAAGAATACGCTGGGGCTCAGCAGGATTCGGTCACTATTTGAGGTCACCTAGCTAGTTAGCGTGACATGGAGGTGAGAATCAGAATCACCAGGCCAGAGGGGTCTAGAGGCTAACGACCTTCTTTCTTATAGGCAGAACTGCACT
>PVJC01012456.1:6691-39725 GCA_004026665.1 Murina feae
CCAGTCTGGGACCCCTCTGGGGATGTCCACCTGCTGGTGTGCCTGGCCAGCCTGGGTGAGGGGCCAATGTCTGTTTGCAAGCTGGCCAAGCTCCCCAGTGGAGACCCTCACCCCAGGGGGTGTGGCAAGCCTGGGTGAGGGGCTGAGGGCAGTTTTCAGGCCGGCCACAGCTCCCACTGACCCTACGGGCCACCCGCCTGGGAAGCCGAGGGTGGGGTGGTGCTGGCCAACCCATGGCCTCCCAGGCGGGGGCTGCGGGGGTCCGGCCGCCTGGTCCCCGCGCCCCAGAAGGCTCCCACATGGGAAGCTGAGGGTGGGGTGGCGCTGGCCACCCTATGGCCTCCCAGGCGGGGGCCGCGGGGGTCCGGCCGCCTGGTCCCCACTCCCTCCTCCCCAAGCTCCCACCTGGGAAGGCATCTGCAGGCCCAAGGCACTGGATGCCTTCCCAGGATGGAGGCTGCCAAGATGGTGGAGGCCAAAGCCCCAGAGGAGCTGCACACGGGCTGCGGCCTCCGCCATCTTGGCTGGGCTAATTTGCATACACAGCTCTGATCGGCTGGTGGGCGTGGCTTACCCCATACCGGAGAAACGGTTAATTTTAATATTACGCTTTTATTAGTTAAAATAGCTTTCTGTGTGCAGGAATTTTGTATCTCTCATCATGTCAATTTCTAGGTACTTAGGAATTTCAGATACTATATATATAGTATCTTAAAATTTTTAAATTTTCTTACTGCTGGTTCCTAGCATATAGGAATAAAATTGCATTTCCTATATTGATCTTGTATGCAGTGACCTTGTAAACTTACTTATTAATTCTATTTTGTCTATAGATTTCTTTTTATTATTTATTTCATTTACTTATTTATATTTTAATCCTCACCCAAGGATATATTTTTTTCATTGATTTCAGTGAGAAATAATGAGAGAGAGAGGCAGAGAGAGAGAGGAAAAGAAAGAAACATCATGTGAGAGAGAAACATTCATTGGTTGCTTTCAGTATGCACCCAACTGGCGGTTCGAACCCAAAACCTGGATATGTGCCCTGACTGGAAATCAAACCCACAACCTCTCAGTGTATGGGAAGACACTCCAACCAACCGAGTGTCCCAGCCAGGGCTAGACTTATTCACAATTATATTAGATTAAGGAAGCTCCTTTCTACTTCTAGTTTGCTAATAATTTTTATCATAAACAGAGGCTTTTCTGCATCTATTGGGATGCTTAAATTATTTGTCTTCTTTATTCTATTAAAGTGATAAATTATAAAGATTGATTTTTTAATTTTTTAAAATAGATTTTTATTGATTTCAGAGAGAAGGGAGAGGGGAAAGAGAGATAGAAACATTAATGATGAGAGAATCATTTATCGGCTGCCTCCTGCATACCCCCCACTGGGGATCCAGCCCGCAACCTGGGCATATGCCCTTAATCAGGATTGAACCTGGGACTCTTCAGTCTGTAGGCCATTGCTCTATCCACTGAGCAAACCAGCTAGGGCCAGATTGATTTTCAAATTTCAAGCCAACTTTGCATACCTGAAATAAACTCAATTTTGTTGTGTTGTATTATATTAACCTACTAGAAATTCGTGCACTCGTGGTGTCCCTCAGTCCAGCCTGCACCCTCTGCCAGTCCAGGAGCCCTCAGGGGATGTCCAACTGGCAGCCTAGGCCTGCTCCTGGTAGTTTAGCGCTGCTGTGGAGGTGGGAGAGGCTCCTGCCACCCCCGCTGCACTTGCCACCTGTGAGCCAGTCTTCCAGCTGAGCAGCACTCCCCCTGTGGGAGCGCACTGACCACCAGGGGGCAGCTCCTGCACTGAGCGTCTGCCCCCTGGTAGTCAGTGCGCATCATAGCGACTGGTCGTTCTGCTGTTCAGTCAATTTGTATATAGGATTCCTAAATCACTGGATTCAGTTTGTTCACATTTTGTTTAAGGTTTTTGTGTCAGTTATTACTGACATAATTATCCTTCCTTGTAAAGTTCCTGTCAATTTTTATAGAATAAAAAGCATTTTCTCTATTTTAAATTTCTAGAAGAGTTTGTGGAAAAAATGAAATTATTTGTTAAATATTTGGTATAATTCACCAATAAAATTTTCTGGCTCAAGGTCTTGGCAAAAAGATTTTATATTAAGGATTTATTTTTAAAATGATTTCAAAGGACTATTCATACATTTTATTTCTCCTTACATGATTTCATCTAAACTAAAATTTTATTGGCATTATATTGTTCATTATATCCCTTTTAATTTTTCTTAAACAAAATTTTTATTTTAGAAGAGTTAGATGCCCAAGAAAGTCACAAAAATAGTACTAAGATTTCCCATGATATCTCACACTGCATTTCCCTATTGCTAACATCTAACATTATTTTTGATAATGTTATATTATTAATCATATCTAATGATCCAATATTGATACATTGTTATTAACTAAACTCCATACTTTATTTCGATTTTATTAGTTTTTCCATAATGCCTTTTTATCTGTTCTAGAATTTCTTCCAGTGTCACATTACATTTAGTTGTAATATTCTACTTTCTTAGGCTCTTCTTGTTTTTGCTGATGTTGATAATTTTGAGGGGTACTGGTTAGGTATTTTGTAGAATATCCTTCAACTTAGGTTTTGATGTTTTCTCATCAAAGTGGGATTTTGTGTTTTGGGGAGGAAGAGATGAGAAGTGAAGTGCCATTCTTATCACATCTTATCAGGAGAAAATCACCTATTTATAAATTTAAAAATTTATGCAGGATTCTTGATATTGATTATGTATTATTTCTCTAATTTTTGATAGTTTTGATACAATTATTTTTTCAACTTTATGTCTTTCAAAAAAACCTGTCTTTTAGTTTTGATGATTTCCTCTATAGTTTATTTATTTTCTTTTTCTGTTTTTTGAGTTTAATTTTCTAACTTCTTAAAATGAATCATTAGCTATTTGATTTTTAGTTTTTCTTCTTTTCTGATAACTTTAATAATCCTAAAGACCTCAAATTTCTCTATAAGCAATGTGTTAATTGCATCTACACGTTTTGATATGTAGTATCTTGTCACTATTCATTAAAGAAAAATATTATCCAATTTCCCTTTTGACCCAATGGCAATGTAGATGTTATTTTTCTTATTATTGAAAAGCATGGTATGCCATAATTTGTTATTGCTTATAGATTTATATATCAATTCTGGTGTATTCACAGAACATATCTATAATAATAAAAGAGTAATATGCTAATTATACCATACAGCTGAACAACGAACCTCCTGGACATCATTCTGGAAGTCCTTTTAGATGAAGCCACCATGGCGGGGCTGAGGCAGAGGTGGTTAGGGGAGATCAGGCAGGCAGGCAAGCAGTTAGGGGTGATCAGACAGGCAGGCAGAGTGGTTAGGAACAATCAGGCAGGCAGGCAGGTGAGTGGTTAGGAGTGAGAGGTCCCAGATTGTGAGAGGGTGCAGGCCAGGCTGAGAGACTCCCAACTCATGCACAAATTTCATGCACCAGACCCCTAGTTCTGTATAATTTAAATGATTGGAAATCCATTGAGAATTGTTTAATGGGCTAGCACATGGCCAATATCAGGAACTGTTTCATGTGCATTTTCCAAGCATGGGGATCTCATTACCAGCTATCTGCTTTACATGGACTGCATATGATTCCTGCTTGCCTTTTGTAGTTATTAAAACTCTAGCTTCTTTCCTGAGCTCCCAAGTTATAGGCCCCACTAGGATCCTCTTCCAGTTTTGATATCCACCCTAGGCCTCTAGAGTGTCAGCTAAAATCACCATGTCCCCTTTTCATTCCTAGTACTCTAGATTTCCCTTTTCATGTATCCTCAGATATTTATAAAAATGCTTTCTCTTTGCAGAGTTTTTATGTTCTTTTAGTGGGTAAGGTTCTCTGCTATATTGCCACAAATTCTACCTCCTCCCTTCCATCAATACATATTATCTTGTATGCAAATATTGGTTAGGTTGAATTTTGAATTTTGGGGGTCAGACTGAATGAGGTCTCACTATACATGTAAATGAAATGAGTGCCACCTCCTCTAAATGGCCTAGGAGCTAGCATATGTTAACATCAGCTCCCTATATAATAAAACCCTAATATGCAAATTGACAATATTGGAATGACCTGTCGCTATGATGTGCACTAACCACCAGGGGCAGATGCTTAATGCAGAAGCTGCCTCCTGGTGGTCAGTGTGCACACACCAAGGGAGTGCTGCTCAATCAGAAGCCTGGGTCACGGCTGGTGAGCATAGCAGTGGTGGCAGGAGCCTCTCCCACCTCCGCTGCAGGCAGGTGGAGGTGGTAAGGAGTGAGGGGTCACAGATGGCAAGAGCCCCAGACTGCGAGAGGAATGTCTGACTGCCAGCTTAGGCCTGGGGGGGAATGGGCTTAAGCTGGCAGGTGGACATCCCTCAAGGGGTTCCGGACTGCAAGAGCGTGCAGCGCAGGCTGAGGGACACCCCCCCCCTCCAGTGCACAAATCTCATGCACTAGGCCTCTAGTTTAAAAATAAACGACAGACACTAATCAGAAGGAATTTTCCCATCAAAAGAAGAGTTTTGGATACTTCATGAAGTAGGTAAATATAAAGTGAAGAACCACCACCTCCAATGGGAACTTGGATTGGAAATGGGAATTTGACTCATTTCATCTCAGTGAGTGGGAGGTAAATGCAAAAGGATCCTTAATGTCAACACATTCCTAAATTGACAGCTAAACATTTGAAATTAGCAAATACTCTTCTTTCATATATACCAGAAAGGCATATTTCCCTAAAGGAAATGAAAATATGTAACAAAGAAAGCTAAAAAGGACAGGTGCTTTACACAGATCTGTATTTCAAAGTAATAGTCTTCATATCAGCAGTGATAATACTATGGTTACTCCCAAAGGTCTTAATAGATACTTGCTAAGGGCTTTACCTGGATTATTTTATTCATTTCTCACAGACACCCTATGGTTCTTACTATAATAAGATGCTAAATGGGAACATGCAACTGAAATATTAAGATGCAATAGGTGCTGCCTTCCAGAAGAGGATATAAAAAGAAAAGGGAGATTGAGAATGGGGAAGACCTTTGCTGGATTTCTAGCTTCCCTTCAAAGAGGAAGAGTGGAGGTTGCTCCTCACCCTCAATCTGGTGAGAGGGGTTTAAGGAAGCTTCCGGAGAGCTCAATATGTGTCCCTAAGAGTTGGGAGGCACAGTGGAGTGTTGGGGGGAGAACTAGGCACACTCTCTCCAATGGTGGGCAGCAAGAATGCCTGAGCTTTCTTACGGATCAGATGTGGGCCAGGTGGAGAAAAGGCTGCATGAGAACTCCTTTATATCTTGTTTAAGAAGACTGTCTGGAAATGGAAACTTATGTAATACTCTTTGTAACATTTTAAGCAATAAAACAAATTTTTTTTTTTAAAAAAAAGAAGACTGCCTGAAAAAGCAGTGGGATCCCAGGGGTCTGCAGGGAGTGAAATGCTGAAAAATCAGGGAGTGGAACAGAGCAGCAGCAGGAGGAAAACAGGATCCCTGCAGCCCAGCAGTAAGCAGCATGCTCACAGTGGGGCCCTCTGAAGAAGACATGAAAGTGCCCGAGAGAGCACAGGCCATCTTTAAATATGCGCTGGGCGAATTTCCAGACAATATGAAGCTATCTCATAAGGGGACAGACAAGAAAAAACCTCTTGTGCTCCCCTTTCCTATCTCTCCTTTTAGTGTTCAAGCTATGTTGGAGTCAAAACCAATCAATATAAGTCAGAGAATAAGAATAGGATCATGTCCTTGACACGTACACTTAAAGATTTCCTGAGTCCCAGTTTGTGCCTGCAGAGCACCAGGAAGACACTTCTTCACAGTGCAAACACCCACATCTGCCTCCTTTCTGTCCCACACTCATCCTCCCATGCTCAGTGCTTACAATTGGGGTGGAATGCAAACATCCTCTTCCAGAATCAGAGAGCAAAATCTTGATCTATGGCACTCATTTGAAGCACTTTTCCTTTCTTACCTTACTTGACTCCTTGGCCTGGTCCCTTGCTTGCCACAGAATATTCAATTCACCACATACTTATTGGTCTCCTACCATGTATCAGACAATGGAGACCAACAGATGAATAACAGAGTTTCTGAACTTTCTATAGGGGAGACAGATGTATATTCAGTGTCATGTGATAAGAGGTAGTAGCGCCAAACAAAAGTTGAGGGACAAGGGAGAAAATGAGTCACTCTATGAGGAAAGTTCAAGTAAACCCTTCTAAGCTGTGTCTCAAAGGATGAGAGGGAGTTTGTGAGGTGTAAGGACTTTGAGAAGGGCTGCTGTGTATGTGATCACAGAGCATGGAACCATCAAGGCATATAATATTTTGATCTGGCTGGAGCATGGGTAATAGAATAGAAATGGTCGGAGATGAAGCTGATGATATGGTAAGAACAGCTCATGTTTGAACCATGTTTGAACTTCTCACTAGAGTTGTTAAAGTCATGATTATAAGATTGCTAGAAGGGTATTCTTTTATCACATTGTTGTTTTAGGAAGATGGCCATGGGGACTCTGTGAAGGATGGTTTGGGAGATGGCTACTTCACATCAGTGTCCTACCTAGCTTAGGTAGGTGCAAGTCAGATGTTGAATTCAAAGGGCTTATTTATCACCCTATCTCATTCCTAAAAACAGTGGAAGTGCCACAGAAATTAGCCCAGCAATTCCTGGCACGCTGTTGTATCTGAGGTTTAGATCACCATGCTACTTCTAGAATTGGTCCAATATTTTTACTCTAACCTTTTGGAATTATCTGAAAGCAATTAATTCCCCATGCACGGTGTGCTAGATACTCAGAGATGTTCCAGGATTCTCAAGTAAGATGAATTATGCTAGTGACTATAGATCCATAGGTATTTAATTTTTTATTTTTATAGTATAGATTCATTTGAGAATCCCCCCCAAAATTGTTCAGGCTGTGTGTGTGTGTGCACACACATTTTTTTCTTATGTTTTCAGGGTACATAGACACACTTAATATCACCAATTGATCTCCTAAGGACTATGGCCCTCAGGTATACAGGATGCCTACTCTAAAACTACTCAATAAACTAGAGGTTAAAATCTTGAGTTGGTGATCAATCTTAAAAGGGTTACATTTCTTACTTAATCTAGAAGCTTTTATAGCTTACTAGGGGCCCGGTGCACAAAAATTTGTGCACTTGGTGGGGGGAGATCCCTCAGCCCAGCCTGTGCCCTCTCACAGTCTGGAACCCCTCGGGGGATGTCCACTTGCTGGCGTGCCTGGCCAGCCTGGGTGAGGGGCTGATGGCTATTTGCAGGCTGGCCAAGCCGCCCCCCCAGTGGGGACCCTCACCCCATGGGGGTGTGGCCAGCCTGGGAGAGGGGCTGAGGGCTATTTTCAGGCTGTCCACAGCTCCCATTCACCCAAGGTCCCAGTGAGGCTGGCTGGAATCAAGTTTCTGGGCTTTATTTATCTTCTATAATTGAAACATTGTTGCCTTGAGCAGAGGCCCAGCTGGCCAGCCTCCTGTTTTCTCTAGCTTCGTGGCTGCCGGCCTCCACCTTGGCTAGATTAATTTGCATACAGCTGCTCTGATTGGCTGGTGGGCATGGCTTAGGTGTCTTGGAGTGATGGTTAATTTGCATATTACTCTTTTATTAGATTAGATTAGAAGTCTCTTCATAGCCTGGAGCTGAGAATAGTGACAGGGCTTAATTTTGGGAGACTCTTGTCAGCTGCCATCAACTTTAAGGGAGTCAATATTACCTGCATAGTTGTCTTCTTGCTACTTTGGATACACAACGGTAGGGGCAGGCCTGAGCCAGAGCGAGGGCTTTCAAGGAAAAGCTGTGAATACTGGGCATGTGCTCAAGTGAAAGTTGATCTTCTGTGGCTAAGGTGGCAATAGTAGGCATGACAGCTTAATAATGTGGAGCTCTTAAGGGATATTTTATCCATCTTCTACCAAAGCTGGCCTTGTGGGCCATCTTTGCAGAAGACAAGCCAATGTAGTTCCCAAGCACTTAATTTTCTCCTTTCATCACCACCACATTTTCAGAGCCCAAATACATATAACTGGACTCATAAAAGAGCCATGTTGCGCATAAAAGTAGGAAAGAAAACATGTCTAATCTCAGATTACTGTCTGTGTGTTCTCTGCCACCCATGAACCACTGGAAACTCCACTTTAAGTGTCTTACTGAGTTACTCTGCAACTTAAATTTAAGTTGTGTGCATTTTTGGCACAGTAGTTGCTTTAGTGAGTATTTTTGGCACCTTGACTTTGGCATTTTAAAATGCAACTTGTAGACCTTTATACTTTTTCAAAGGTTGTTCTCCCATATACTAGCTCTATGTGGCTGCCTCAGAAACCCAGATGTAATGAGCTTCTGAGCAAGGCACAGCTCAAGGACTGATTCTGTGTCCACCTGCTTTAGAAAATATCTAGCATCAACATAGTCCACACTCATTTTCTTGAGGAAAGAACAAAACAGCACTTCTTTAAGCATACCAGTACATATCTCTTATGTCTTTAAAGGTCTACAAAAACAGAAACCTTTAGAAAAATCCTGCCATTTTTGGTAAATAATAATAATTATGACAACAACAAAAAAAAAGAATCTTGCCAGCATGCAATCTTATCTTCTAGGGTAGCTAGATTTATTATATTAATATGTGCTGAAACTTTAAAAAATAGTGATCTGCAATCTGGAGAGACTTGATTTTATCATGGTGCCACTGCAGTGCCCAGTAGAATATGGCTTTTGAAGATGCAGGCTCCTTTAATTGGGAACCAACATAGATGAGACCATATCAAGACTGACAAGACATTATTTATCACTTGTTTAAATATATATTTAAGAGTGAACAGAAGTCAACTTGCTCAAAGAATGGGAGGACCCCAATAGCCATTTTACTTCTATACAATGAAGATCCCAAGACCCACTGTGCTTAGCAGTGTGATCCTTGTCACTGTGATTGTACCACTACCTCATTCCTTTCACTTCTTAGGTGTTCATTTTGTAAAGAAATGCTATTTTGCACTAATCCTAGACACTAAGGCTTAAATTTGAAAGAGCTCTGTCTGGCCAAATCTCGCTTAAAACTCAGTTTTGGTACTGCTTCCTCTAGAAAACCATCTTTGACTGTCTCTGAGCTAAGCATTTTGGTGTGTCATAAATGTAGTGCATGGGCAATAGATTCAACAAGCATGCAATAGGAAAGAATGATGTATATTTGAAGAACATGTAGCTTATAATTAAAATTATTACATCTTTTTTATATGACCTCTAGGTTTTCTACAAAGCACTGAACATTATTTCTGGATATTAGTGCCATGTAATTAGGTGTAATGCTTCAAAATTTTAAAAGGAATTGGAATGAGTAAGAATACAGCCTTTGAGGACAGACTGTCTGAGCATGACCTATGGTTCTTCTTTAAAAACTGTGTGACCTTGTCCAACTTAACATCTCTTAGCCTTGCTTTCTTGATGTGTAAAATAGGAGCAACAGTGTGTAGTTCAGAGGGTGTTGTGAGTATTCAGTGCAATAATATATGCACGTAGATAATTGCGCTTGCAGCTGATGGAGTGTTCAGATGCCTTTGCCTGTTACTGTTGTCATTTTCAAGGTTGGCTGCTGCGGCCACTGTGTTCCCTTCTCTTGTCACTGCCCCTTGTATTTTCTCTTGAAGCTCAATATAAGGGGACTACATCCTCATGCAGAAAATCACTTTCTAGGCACGATTGTGTTAGCATTCACATCATTTGCCCCCTTTAACTGACACAGAATAGAAGTGCTACAGAATAGTAAGTTCTGGTGATGGGTGTCTCCCATACCTCAGTTTGAAGGGTCTGAGAACAGCATATTTTTCTTTTTTTGCAGCATGAGCCAAAGAGCTAAAAATGGCCTGCCTAGCTGGGTGCTGGAGTAATAACCACTGTGTAGTTCATAGCAGGGCTTGGGGATGGAAGAGAGGATGCTGAATGTGGACTCATATCCTCAGCATCTGGAAGTACTGGTATAAAAGAAAGAAGGAAGAGGAAAAGGCTTGATGGTGGTCTGGGTAAAGCGGGTGGTCATTGTGACCTACCATTTGAGGCCTGCAGGTAAAGAAGAGAATGTTCTAGTACATATTCCAATGCCTCGGCCATTTCCAGGAAATGGGCCTAAGGAACCAGAACTGGGAGACTGCCCTACCAAAGGAAGAAAACTGTATCCATCAGAAACCCAGAAAGAATTCTGTTTCCTTCGTTTCCAACTAGTGATTTCAGGAGCAAAGCTTCTGCCTGCAGTTGCTTTCTGAGGCCAGAAATTCCACTCCAATGAGCTTGGGTTAAGACAAATGTAAGTGCCTATAAGTGGTCATTTTATACCGAAACTCATTCAGACTTAAATTTAGTTATTCACTCACTCTTCACAGATCAGTAAAAATAATATTTAAAATATATAATTCATATTGGATCACCCCTCCAATTAAGCCTGTCAATGGGTTCTCACTGATTCAAAGTAAAATGTAATATCCACACCCTTGACCCTGGATTACACGTACTTGAGAGAAATGTCCTTCCCTCCCTATCCAGCCTGATACACACACCAATTCCTACCACAGTGTGCTTCTGCTTCCTTAGAGCACCAGCTCTGTCCTGCCCCACAGCCTGGGCACTTGACGCTTCCCAAGGTGTTTTAATGGTTATGTCATCCTTCAGACTTCAGTTTACAGGTTGTTACTAAGAGAAACATGTGTATCCCAACTAAAGTCATCTACCCTGGCCTCCCTTATTCTTCATTCTGTCATTTCCATCCTAAAACTTGTCTCAACCTATGATCATCTTTTTTATTTATTTCCATATTTCTCCTCCTCTACCCAACATACATATTTAGAATTCATTTTCAGTAGAGAACAGATTTTATTATCTCAGACACTATTGTCTCCTGTAGGTATAATGTGCCTTCCAGATAATACTCAATAAACATTGACTGAATAGATGAATGAACACGTTCTTACGAGGTTCCAGAAAATACCAGCCTCTTAAAATAAGGCAGGGGCATAGACAAAGGAGAGAAGTAGAAGGCCATAAAACTGAAATACTAAAGGCAAACTTTATTTTATGCTTTGCTTAATTATTGACCCTATCTACCTTTATCAGACCACAATGGAATAGGAATTTTGTGTCTAGATATATTTGCAGTTGCCACTTTGCTGAAAAACTAAGTTTCATGGCTCTTTCTTTAAATATAGCATTTTTGAATGCATTATTAATAATGGAAAAACATGTCAGCATCATTTACTGTGTGTCCAACACTCACATAAGGACTATATGCACACAAGGATTAAATTATCTATCTTCATAATAAGCCTATAAGGTAGGGAGTATTTTTTTTTTCCATTTCATCAATGAGAAAACTGAGGCATTAAAGTTTCAACTATTACCCAAGGTCATATAGATTAGGAACAGTAAAGCAGAGTTTTAAACTCAGGGAGTGTGGCTCCAGAACCCATACTCTTTACTCCATACTGTACTAATATTTGGTTGTTTGATTGGACTTATATTTGAGAAACTCCGAGAGACATTTATTTCCTGCTCTTTGGGTACACAACATCCTCTTCACTCATGGAACCTGTAGGTCTAACCAGCTATTTGTGTTACCCAACCATTTCTTAATGTCCATGGATTTTAAAATGTTTTCTCAAAAATGACAACTTTTAGATGTTCTTTAATTGGGGAAATCAGAACAGCATGTCTTCGATTGTATGCTCCCTCATGATTCATGCCAGCGCCAAACAGTATTAGCAAATCACTCATGAGGATGGCAGGCTCAAATAGGCATATATGGGTTATTTCATTATAAATTAAATAGTTTGCTTTTCTGGAGCTATTTATCATATTTTTGTCCTCCCATATGATTGATCTGAATATGGAGATCTATTAAATGAAATTGTTGATAAGTAGAGCCAACTGCTAACATCAAGAAATGCTTCTTATATTAAGAGAAGATAAAATCCCTACACAAGGAAAACCAAAGCAAAATGCTGACTGCAAGCAGAAAAATACTCATAGAATAACCTTGAGTCCAAGTCTTGCCTTTTGTTTTTGTCATGCAAAAGGCTTAATGTAGAAACTGGTTTTTATTTTCTTAAGGAGCTATTCAGTATTTATTGATATCAGATATACTTAACTCTTGGCAATTATTTCATAAGATAAACAAACCACAGGTCTTTTGATCACCCGCTGCGATTCTCATTATGGGAAACTGCTTATGGCATAGAATCAGATTCTGCCATACACTCATTGTGTGACCTCAGACAAATTACTTAGTAATTTGGGGAGCGTCAATTAGGACTTTGGACTCCTCAGCTGAAAGACTAGGATAACAATAAACACTTGGTGAGTTTAGGTGTGAGAAGTAAGATGATACACGTGCAAGTACAGAGCACAATGGTGGGCACAGTTGAGATAGCAGCTCTCATTACTGCCCTGGTATGCAGGCTCCTCTTCTGAGCATCTGTAGAGAAGCACATACATGGGCCCTTGAGTGTTGGCGTGCGCTCCTTCATTGGTTATGTAAAGACATTAAGCCTTACTCCAGTCAAGAATACCGCATTGCTGAAGTAGCCTAAAGAATTTTGTCAGAGCCCTGATTTTGTAGAAAAAAGTTTAAAAATGCCGATTTCCCCATGGGTTACAAAAGAATAAGGTTTTCTCTCTCCTTTGTTATCCTTTCAGTTATTTCAGCATATCACAGCATTAAAATGCTTCCATGGAAAAGGTCACTCTCTCCGATCAAAACATTTCCTTGCTGTTTTGTCCCTAGAGGTGCACGTGGGAACAACAGTCAATAGGAGAAGCGCCTGGAACAATGGGACTTACTTTGAGGAATAGCCTTTAGGTCGACATGTTTTGTCGTGGTTTTACAACCAATAATTCCTCTCATAATGTCATTTCCTAATCACTGGGTGAAAATAACTACAGTTTCAATAATAGGGCCCCATCAGGATCTTTAAGATCTTTTCTCAGGATTTTGACCTTAACATTTTCTTTCCATTTTGGCATTTTGGATGTAATGAAAACAATTCCTGATGTTTCAGACTGAGGAGATGAAACATTTTTCACTGTGATACCAGCTGCAAAGTTAGAATGGCTAACCCATATTTCTTTTTTCCTATTTTTTTTACTTTTTAATGTTTATATATTTCAACTATGCGTATGGGGAATGGAAATGTGTTCATTATTACAATTCCTCATGATTTTGAATGACACCTGTCTCCTGAGTTCAAAAAGTAATGAGTAGGAATTTATTTCCCTAGAGTTGTTATTTTAATACCTCCTTACCCTTGAGTCTGCATGCAAAGCTCTGTGAAATTCCTCATGCTACTGACATTCCAAGTGGGAATAGGTACAATTACCCTTGATATGTTAAGCTTGACAATTTTACAGAGTTCCTAGAAACTGTGTCAAGTAAATGTGAGCTCTGATAGATGGGAGAAAGGCCCATAAATAACACTGGCAACTTTATTTATATATTTTTAAATATATTTTATTGATTTTTCACAGAGAGGAAGGGAGAGGGATAGAGAGAGTTAGAAACATCGATGAGAGAGAAACATCGATCAGCTGCCTCCTGCACACTCCCCACTGGGGATGTGCTTCCAACCAAGGTACATGCCCTTGACCAGAATAGAACCTGGGACCCTTAAGTCTGCAAGCCGACACTCTATCCACTAAGCCAAAACGATTAGGGCAACACTGGCAACTTTAAAACAAGACGTGTAGAGAAACTCCAAAGTAGTAGTGTGTCATGTCCTAACATATCTAATCATAGGTGCTCACACATTGCCTATCAGGATGAGGTCTATGTATATGTGGTTGGTTTAAAGTCCATTGACCTTTTGTTTCAGATAAGACTAAAAATGGAATTTTTTATCATGTGATATTTCATACACACAAAAGAACATGTAAATCATGAGGCATAGTAATAAAACAACTACTAGCACACCTGCTACTCAACTAAAGGCCATGAAAATAACTAATACTCTTATTATTACTTAAGCACTCCTCCCTGCACCTATATAAACTCCTGGAGGTAAATGCTACCCTTAGATTATTTTTTGCATGATTTTGAGTTTTATACCCCATTATCTATACTAATAAGAGACTAATTAGACCAGGAGACCTTCTGGAAGACTTTCCGGACATCTTTCTGTTCAAAGCCATGGTGGTGGGGCTGAGGCAGAGCAGTTAGGGGCAATCAGGCCAGGAGGGGAGGGAAGTTGTGCATGATAAGGCGGGTAGGTGAGGGGAGCAGTTGGGGCCAAGCAGGCCAGCAGAGGGAGGCAGTAGGGGATGAGCAGGCCTGCGGGGCACGGAGGGGCAGTTGGGGGTGATTAGGCCAGCAGGGGGAAGTTGGAGGTGAACAGGCTGGCAGGGGTGGGCAGTTGGGGGCAAGCAGGCTGGCAGGCAGAGTGGTTAGGTGTGATCAGGCAGGTAGGCAGGTGAGCAGTTAGGAGCCAGTGGTCCTGGATTGTGAGAGGGATCCCAGATTGGAGAGGGTGCAGGCTGGGCTGGGGGACACCTCCCTTCCTCCCATGCATGAATTTCGTGCACTGGGCCACTAGTGTTTTTAATATTGTTGTTGCATAAAGATATTCACTTTCAGTGTGTCTTTCTATTCTTAGTAGACCCTTGGAGCACTTTCCATTTTTGTTATTACAAACAGGGCTGCTAAGATACTTCATGCACAGTTCTTTGGGTGCACATAAGCAACGACATCTCTGTATGTATATCCAGGAATGGAATTGGGTATATACCTAAGACGTACAGTTTGACTGATACAAAAGTAACATCAAATTACTTTACAACAGGTTGTACCGTATGCCCTCCCCAGCTGGAAACCCACTTTGCCACCTGGGGGGTAGGGGTGCTGTGGTAATCAGCTTTGTACTTCATTTGGAACAACTTCACTTTTATACTTTACTCAGATTCTATGGCTAAAAGAGAGAGTAAAACTTCTCTATCATGCTGCTTTCTGTCATAGGTGAGCAGAGGGAGGAGGCTGTTTAGAGAAAGAATATACCATTAGCCCATATATAATCCAGCATCTTACACAGAAGACAAGACCCTAGATATCTAGATGCTTGAGCACAGCAGTGTGAAGCACAGGAACGAAGCCCAAGTCTGGGAGGAACGGTGCCCAGGAGAACAGTGGGGCACGTCTCCTTAGGTAAGACGAGGTTGTAAAAGTGGGACAAAAGTCACCCACCAAAACCACAATTGTTCTACTTCCTGTATGCATGCTACTTAAATAAATATGCCCAGTACCAAATCCTAAACAGATCCAGGTATCTAAGTTGTTTTTATAAAATCTTCATTATTTAAGTATACTTGTAAAACTGCATTTCTCCAGCCATGAAGCTTGTGTTTAGTTCAGTCAAAACCTATTTAGGACAAAGATGATACATTGATTGGAATTGAATTCATTTAGGACCATGTGAAACATGGCAAACAGCAACCCATAATAAATTTTCCTGTCCTTAACTGAATGAAAATAGGTTTTTATAATTGAGTTTCTTTGATGTTTTCACATTTGCATCCTGAGGAAAATAGAAAGATTTATTATAGGCATGATATGAGTTGCCCATCTGTAAAAATATTTTAATAACAGAGGTTTCTATAATGACTGGAAGGATGGAGAGATAAAAATGGGTCTGACAACCTTCCTTTATGATGAATTCAATTAAATGATACAACATTTTTTTTTTATGTGAAGATGGTATTGGTGGAGACTTAAAGAAATCTATAGAAATGGAGTGATCTTTTTGGCCAAAAAGTCTGAATAAGTAGATTCAGTGGATTCCCATGAGGTGTGCACCATAGATGAATATGATCCAGAACTTCACATCCCCCTTAAGAACTGAACGGGAGGTTTTGTATGAACTTGAGGACTAAAATTTTCAGTTGTAACTCAGCCATCACAACTGCTTAACTGGAGTGTTTGCCATCTCCTTTGTCACTTCTCATAATACTTGTGCACTGTAGGCACTTGGTACATTTGTGGAAGTAACAACCGAATGCACTCAACTGACCCACCCTTATCCTGCCACTACCACGGTCTATGGTGCAAAGTGAAAGACAGTGATAAAGTGACACATTTTACACACAGTCTTTTCGAGGGTTTCACAGATCAAATTACATGAATCTGGTAATAACGGAAACCACAAAAATAATAGGAGGCGTTTACTTAATGCCTGTGAACATTCTAGGTCTGGGTCAGACACTTCATATGTAATCGTTATAAGAGGATTATAATACAAATTTCATTATTTCCACATTAGAGATGAGTAAACTGAGACTTGAGAGGAAAATGGCAGAGACAGCTATGAAATCCAGATCCAGTTCACATGCTGCACTGCCTCCCACGAAAACGTTTAAAAATTCTTTTCAGTGTTTGGCTTCTGATTAAATTTTAGAGGTAAATTTTGAAAACTTAAATATATGCTTTTGATTCAAAGCCAAGACTATCTCATGTATTTTCTATATTACATGGAGCTTTTGAAAGTTAAGGCAGTCACCCTGAAATAAATAGACATCAGAAGTAAATATTCGTTGAAGGTATTGCCAGAAATACCTAGAAAAACTCAGAATCTCCAGGGGACAAATATCACACAATGGTGTGTGCTGGTGAAGACTATGTGTCTATATTAGCCGTTTCTGAAATGTGCTTAAATTATTTTGTCCATGTCTATGCCGGCATGAAATTTTGCTGTCTAGCTGACCACTCACAGGCAAGGACATTGTCCACAGGCAGGGACTTAGTAACCCAGGGAGTAGGTTTAAGAACTCAGTGCCCATCTATCCACTTCATGAAGTGTTCCCTCATTGCAAATGACGCAACAAAACACAACTGCCCATATTTCTCCTTATAGCATCCCCTTTTCACATTCATATGTATTTTTTTTTCTCTTTTTAAAACATAGTAATCCCTTATTGGCTTAACCAATGTCCTGTACTTTTTTAAAAAAAATGTTTTTATTGATTTCAGAGAGGAAGGGAGAGGGAGAAAGAGATAGAAACATCAATGATGAGAGAGAATCATAGACCAGCTGTCTCCTGCACGTCCCTTACTGGAGGCTGAGCCCACTGTTGCAGAAGACCAAAGAAAAACCAAGCAAGGCTTTTAAAGAAAAGGAGTTACACTGTTTATTTATGCTGGCGGATTCAGCAGAATAACTTCCCAAATCTGCGTAAAGTAACATTCGGCGAGCTTCTCTTTTATATCTTTCTGGGGTCTTTGTCCCGCAAATATGGATTATGCTTCTAGACTTTTCACAGGTTTTGAAAAAAGGCCCCAGATGTTCGGGGTCTTGAGACCTGGTGCTGGCATTAACAACCCCTCACCCCCACCCCCTGCCAGGGCTGTGCATTGTTCAGAGTTCACGGCCTCTGTATTAGGTAACAAGTTTTGCAAGGCCAGTTTCTGGGAAAGAGGCAGTGACTTAATTATAGGTTATCAAGAATGTACACTGGGCTTGCTGGCACAGATCCAGATTGCTAGCCCCCTCCTCACCCCCCCGAAGAAAAATATCAGGGTTACATTGGAATTAGCCTTTTTTTTAGCCTTCTCACCATAACCTGAGCATGTGCCCTTGACCAGAATCAAACCCTGGACCCTTCAGTCCACAGGCCGATGCTCTATCCACTGAGCAAACTGGCTAGGGCGATCCTGTACTTTTTCCAGTTGGGTTTGATATATGCATCTTCCTAAGAAAAGGCTGATTAATGTCAGGATGGTAGCAATTAGAGGTTCTGCCATTGTTCAGTTCTGACCAGGGCAAGTCCTTAGACATAACTGCTTCACCCTATAATTGCTCCATGAGGTTTCCCAGACCCCTGCCTTTATCCTTATACTAGAGGGCCACGTATCTCCAAACATTAGACATTAGTAACCCCGCCCCTCCCCACTGGTTCCATGCCTCCTATCTGGGACCAATCAATGGCAAAGTAAAGGACAGACATGGGTAATTCTACACCACAGCAAAATTTAGCATGCCATCTTGAAAATAGTCATACTGTTTTGGGATTTTTACAGTAAACAAAACCCTGACAGCAGACCAGAGGGGCCATTTACGAGTTATAAAATTGCCTGTGTGAGATAAGGCAACTCATAAATGATTCAGTGAAGTGAGCAGGATAAATCTTATTTCTCATATACACGAAGCCAAGGAAGATTCTGGGATGTTCTCAGCCCCTGATAATGTAAGAGAGAAACACATGTCACGTTAAGAACCTGACATGGCATTAGAGTGCTATAAAATGTTCAATTAAACATGGCAACTGCAGGACAAATGGTGCCCAGGACACAGCTCTTTGTTTGCCTTGAAGAACTTTAATGTGTCTTATTTATTGAGGGCAAGGAATGTACGGATAGTAAAGTGACAGGACCTAACCCACCTGAAAATATTTGTGTTAGTGTCAAGACAAATAAAAAATGGGGCTGCCTCAGGATCTTAGCCTTTTCAAAAGATGGACAGAGTAGCGTGTGGTGGATTGCACCTCATGGAATTAGAGCCGACTTAAGGAAAACTGTTCCAGCATCTGTCTTCTTTCAAGCAGATTGTCAGGAGGAAAAAAGACTAGGCAGAGAGGTGAGGGAGAATGGGGTAGGGGATGGGAGAAGTGTAAGAGTGGTGGGTGGGGGAGGCCGGGGTGGGGGTGAGGAGAGAAGCAGGCAGAGACAGCTTGGGTCCTCAAGATAAGCTGCCGCTTAGAACCTTGACGGCTCCAGGCTCCAGAACTTGACAGGCGCGGTTGCTCTCTGGGGCATCTTTCTTGCTGCATGTGGGCAGATCACGGCCCCTGAGCTGTGACGCCCCAGCACTTGCCTGACCTGATATAATGGGCAGCTATTTACTGCAAACAAGGTATTTGGAAGAACACAGGCTTAAATGATGCTCTGGTGTAAGCAGGAATCCACTGGGATCAGCTGCAAACCAGTCAATCTTCTGGGTTTCCCCTTCCTTCCCAGCTTCTTTTAGGTTGGGACTATTTATTTCCTTCCCTCAGGACCAAACCACAAATGCCTGACTGAGCAATGCTCCTCTTTCAGCCAACCCCCTCTGCCTCCCACTCAGGATCAATAGAGTGGGTGAAAGAAGCAATTGCATGACAATAAATAAAAAAGAAAACTAAGTTTGGATACCACCATTTCCAAACCGAGTGTCTTCTGGGCTCGTTTTTATCCATTCCTTAGAAAAAAACAACAAGGAACAGCCCCAGGAGGCGTCTTGGTTAGGCTGTCAGATCGCTTCAATGAGAAACCCAATCAGACTTGATTTGTGAAGAGTGTCAGAAGCCATTGCGCGTCGTGTAAACATCGAGGGGTTATTACTCGAGGCCGTTGCTCTGCAGGCTGAAGGCTCCTCATGTGTGTTTCTGAAGCTCATGGGTGTTTATTTTTCCTGCATCTAAAAGCATGCATTTGCACTCCATGTTTTCTGACCAAGGGAACAATCACAATGGCAGCCCTAGGTAGTGAATGTGAGCGAACACACAGTCAGGGGCCACGGCAGTTTTGTCTCAGTGACCCAGATCTAAGCCCATCACAGTGGAGGAAATGATTCAAAGTCTTCCAGGGCATCTTGCTTTTCAAAGAGCCAAAGGATTTTATTCTTGTTATTGAATTGATGTTCTCTTAAGTGAGGTAAGACAGGCAGGCACACAAGAGGCTCGGCAACCTTGAGCTTCCTTGGCAAGGTCATGATGTCAGTAACACAATAGGGTCCATACTCTCCAACTTCCAAATCGGAAAACGTGGACCTCATCCTTTCTCCTGTGGACTTCAAAAAGAGAAACCAAGTCCTTTCCACGACAATTATAAAGATGTAAATGGCCAGGTAGGTTAAAAAAAACCCTTACTTTGGCTTCAACTCATGCATATTCTTCTGTGAATTTCCTCACATAATATAAGGAGCTCAAACCTAGAGGCTCTGTTCCTTGGGTCGTTGCCATGCATGGAAGCCAGGTTCCTATGGAAAGCCGATACTGGGTATATTTTTTAAATTTTTTTGGTAAGTAAGCCTACATTAGTTATAGAGGGGAGAGTCATTCTACAATTTTATTAACAGATTGTAATAGCTATGTGGGACATTCATACTATCTATAATAATAAAAGCTTAATATGCTAATTAGACCAGACATCCTTCCCAACGACCCTCCAGATGCAGCCAGGGCTGGAGGGAAGCCCAGGTCCCAGGCATCAGACACAAGTCAGTGGTGCCAGCAGCCAGAGGAAGGAAGGCCTACTCTTGCATGAATTTCATGCATCGGGTCTCTAGTGTTAAGTACAAGACCACACTTGGTTTTCAAAAAATTTCATAAACCAAGAAAATGCATCTATATCTCTGCCAATGCTTCTATTCATTCTTTTAGATACTTTAACAAAACTTTCCTGTCACTTAGTAATTATTTACTATAAAATGGAACAAGAGTGGAACAGACACGTGGATCCAAAGATAACCTGTCCCCCTCAATTCAGCCCACCCTTTCCAACTCATCTTTCCCCAGAATTATTTACCAGAAGTGAAGTTACTTTGCTTCATCATAACCTACTGTTCCTTCTCCTGTGGGCATCAGAGCAGGCCACAGGCTGGGGATCAAATAGGTTTCTTTTCTTTTCATCCTTTTTTTATTTTCAAAAATTTCTCTGTGTCTGATTTCTTCCCACGACCGTCAGAGGAGCTCTTGGGAGGCAGATCATGGGTTGGAGTGTTCTGAGTGCAACAGTCAGCTCTGTTTCTTTTTTCAGGCTGCCAGGAGTGAGCTCATGTTCTGGGCTACTTTCATATTTTCAAATAAATTATTTCCACGACACTTATTCTCATTATCTGCTCTGAGAAATTCCACTCTTGGCCGTGAGAGTTCTGCCAGTGGATGGTCATTTTCAGTGGACAGTACATTTTCACAGACATTTTCAGAAACGAGATAACCAAGGCAGTGTTTGGGATCCTTTGTAGGAAAGAAAACTGAGGCTTTTGTTGTCCCCACCTATAACTAAAACTTGTTAAACGATTATGCTTTCACTTAGAATGGTAACTCTGTGAAGAGCACTGCATAGAAAGGTGCAATTTGGGGCCATTTTCTTATCTTCTAACAAAAAGGGTCATCCTTCCTCAACCCTCCAGTCAATGAGAATATACGGGACTGACTTACATATCACAGCTTGTAGAAATAGGTCACCTGAGTGTATGTGGCATTTCATACGTGTGCGCGATTTACTCCATAGACTATCCATACTGACATAGGGAATGAGCAGGGTTTGTAGGTAGAATTTTGGGTTTACAATGCTCTCTGGATGTGCAGTGATGTGCCTCATGTATGATCAGCTTCCCCACGCTCATCATCCTGCATTCTTTTCTAGAATATAGTTGATTTGTTTTCTGTTTGCTATGGAACAGCTTTCCTCACTGCCATTTAAGCCAGATAATCCTTTGTTGTGGAGGCTGTCCTGTGCATTGCAGGGTATTTAGCAACATCTCTGGCTTCTAATCACTAGAGGCCACCCGACCCCAATCAAAAATATCTCCAGACATCGTCAACTATTCGCCCCAACTGGAAACACCGAGGAAAAGTGTTTCCAGATGATTCGCATTCTGAGCAACTTTTACAAAGTACTTCCGAAGCCACTGTGTCAGCCAAGGAGGGGTGCCATTTAGCCCTCCTTCCAGAGAGACCTGCTGGTGGGGTCCGCAGCTGCCACAGCAGGGGGCTGATCTGAGGCCAGGCTTTTCCCAGGCTGCTCTCAGCTAAGGACTCAGCACAGCAAGGGCCCTGGAGTTGGACCACTTCCACCTGCATGGATCCCCTCAAATGGGCAGTTTTTACTCAGGCTCCGTCCCCATGGCCTGGCTAAAACTTCCCCAGAGCTACCCTCAGCCTGAGTCTCTTTCCACCTAACCCTCCCCACTTCTCCCTCTCCTTTTCCAAGGGGTTAAGACCTACGTCATGATGGGCATCTTGCAGCCTTCTTCTTTTCCCCTCTATATTTCCCCCAATAAATATCTTGCATTGTTGTTGTTGTTGCTAATCCTCACCCAAGAATATTTTTCTTTTTTTAAAAAAATTGATTTCAGAAAGGAAGGGAGATGGAGAGATAAAAACATCAATGAGAGAGAATAATTGATTGGCTGCCTCCTGCACACCCCACACACGGTGGATTAAGCCTGCCACCCTGGCATGTACCCTTGACCGGAATCGAACCCAGGACCCTACAATTCACGGCTGACACTCTATCCACTGAGCCAAACCAGCTAGGGCTCAATAATATTTTTCCACTGATTCTTAGAGAGAGTGGAAGGGAGGGGGCAGAAGGATGGGTGTCAGCCATTCCAGCAAGAAGGAAAGCACAAGTAAATGTGTGGAGATGGGAATGAGAGCACAGTGTGGGTGATGGACAGTGACCACATAGGTGCCCCTGGAATGAGTGGCTTCAGGACAACACCTCAGAGGCTTATGAGGTAGGGTGTGTGTGTGTGTGTGTGTGTGTGTGTGTAGGGGGACAACTGAACCTTGACCAATCATACATGAAACCATGTGCTTTTACCAAAGGCATGTTGTTGATTTATTGTTGATTTAATCTCTGTTGATAGTTTTCTGATCATCTATTCTTTTTCTGAAATATCTGAGTAAGTGGACTTGTGAGCTGTCAGTTCTGGACTCTCCAGCTGGAGGCTGTAAGGGTGCAGCTCAGGGCAGCACTCTCTCCGAGGTGGACATAGCTCCTCAGAGCGTCCCACCATGGAGATGATGCTCCTGTTCAGTATGTTTCAGAACCAAACTAACTCACAAATGACTTTCATGCCTTTACATTTTGCTTTTCTGTAGGAATTCAGAGATGAAAGTGGGCAAAGGGCCACTGGTATGAGCAAGCTGCTTCTCTACAAGGAAATGATTCTGTCACTGCTGTTGCCATGGCCAGGGTGCCAGCAATCAGTGATGGCCAAGGCCTGTTCCTCTGCCTATAGATTCTCTCCAGTAGCATTGTGGTAGCAAATATTTCAGAAAAAACAAACAAACATCTCTTTATATTTTTAAAAGAGTGTGTTATTGCCTAATGGTATTAGGAATGCAAATCAAATGGCTCCCCTTTACCACAGCATAATCTCACCATTCTGGCAAACTTTTTCATCATCAAACAATATGAAACTTTTCGCAATTGAAGTTAATGCAGAGAGTTAATAATGCCCAATAACAAGGGTTCCTTTTACTTCAGATGCAACACCAAGAGCTGACACATTGCTATCTAGGGTTCTTCTAGACACAGGAACCCCAATCTATTCCTTTCACCTTTTTTCTTGCTCTGACTCTTGATCCAGCAGGTGTTTTTAGGAATCTGTGCAAAAGGCAGCCTCTAGACTTTTGCCATTATTTTGATAAATGATTTCTACTAGTCAGAGATCTCAAAAACAAAAGTAGATAAAGCTTAGCAAGGAGGAGAGTTTGGTGGAAGGGGACAGTATGCCTACGGGGTGTCTGGATTGCAAGGCTGTTTGGCCCAGTTTGGTCTAGCCTCCTCTGGCCCACCTCCTACCACACTCCCTGTTACTCTCTGTGTGCCTGCCACCCTGGCTTATATGAGTTCCTAGAATGGCCTTTGTCCCTCTTGCCACATGCATATGACTGAACTCTTCTCTCCTCCCTCTCCTTCCCTTCCCTTCCCTTCCCTTCCCTTCCCTTCCCTTCCCTTCCCTTCCCTTCCCTCCCCTTCCCTTCCTTCATGTGCAAGTAACCCAGTTTTTCAGATCTCAGCTCAGCCATTCTTTCCTTAGTGAAGCCTTCCCTGAACGCCAAGCTATAAACTCGCTTAGAACCATGTACCTCTCGTTCAGAGCACTTACTACATTTTAAATTTATTTGATTATATCATCTGATTAATGCACACCTCTCATATTAGACTGAATGATCCGGGAGGTCAGAGGTCCTATTTCCCTTCTACCCCCCTCATTGTTACATCCCCAGTACCTGGCAACTAGCAGGTGCTCAATAAATATGTATTGAGTGAATGAGTGGATAAATTTATGAATGACTCAACCAGGGATTTTCTCTGAGAAAGAGCATGAGATACCCAGCTGTGGCTATACCTTCCAAGGATTTCTCCTGTATTCTTGCCATGACTATCTACTGATGCCTAAAAATAGGAAGGGCAACAGGATATGTTTGGGATAACTGGGTCTCACTTGTTGCTCAGGATGTACTGTTGGCAATTCTCCTGTGATGAGGTTTATAAAAACACTTTCTTGAAATGCTTGTGGAGCAAAAGTGCAATCTGGGCTCCCACTTTCCAGTGCACCCTGAAGGACTTGAATAATGAACATTTTTCCTTTAATCTGTAACTCAGCCCTCCCTGTAAATTTCATAATATTGAATGATGCCATTCAAAATTTAAATGCCAAATAATAGGACTTATGGAAACCACTGGATGAAGGGATGCCATAAACAAATGCAATTAAATGTTTTCATTAAAGGAGTCTTCCTAGGATGATGGACAACACACTTGCACTGTGAATTTAGGATTAATTCAAACCACTCAAGGTGACTTACACACCAGAGAGGACCCAAGGGAAGACTCAAGATTCCAGGTACCTCAGATGAACCTTATATTCCTGCAACGCTCAGGTAGCTTTCTGCAGACACAAGAGCAACTCTTCCCTCTGCATCCTCTCCTTTTGAGCATTCATGGCTTCCTTTGAATAAGCTCTATTCGGGAGTCAAAGTCATTTCAGCCTTGGCACTGCCTTGCTAAGCCATGTGGCTTCCTCTAACGCATCATTGCCACTGTCACTAACTGAGAAATGAGCGTCCTGGGCCTCTAGCTCCCTCAGCCTGAATAATTTGGCAGTACTAGTCCCAGGATGCCCCGCAGGGGGAGAGTTCCCTCGGTCTGCTCAGTCTTCTCTCTTGGCACTTAGGCATCAGGACTTCAGAAAAACTTCTCAACTCATTGGAAGGTCTGAGCAAACGATTAAAAAACTGGGGCAGAACCTCCTCAAAGATCACAGGTCTAAGCGAGCAGATGTTAAGTTCAAAGTTGGGAGCTCGTCTTTGACCGCGCACGCCCATCTCCCCGTGCAGCCCACCCAATGCTCCTGCTGTCCGATGCCCCTCACAGGGCAGCTGCTGCCTCATTTCCCCTTTTGTTCTCTCCGGGGCTGTTGGCTCCTTGCACAAACAAGCACTTATGCTAATCGCAAGATAGAACCCAACCTGGAAAAGGCGGTAGTGATCAGTATCCATCATCTCTCCCAGTGCCTTGTCACTGCATCGGTTAATACAATTGAACAAGAAATGCCACAGGCCCGGGGAAAGCCTCGCACAGCCTTTCAGGGGGACTCCTCCCAGCATTTTTCCCTCGCATTAGCTCCTGTCAGCCACCAAACAACAGAACCCAGTGGTGTCAATTATATTTGATTGACTGAGGAAAGCACACACACAAATAAGCGAAAACAATGGACACAAAAATCTATAGATGACTCCCCTTGTCAGAGAGCCCGCCTGTCTTCTCCATTTTCATGCGGCCGGTGTCCTGCTGCTCCTGGCTTAAATGTTTCCTTCGGCCCCCAAACTATCACCAATTAAGTTAGCAGGGTCTTCAAAGGTGTCAAACGACTCCCTAGGCAATCGGCTCTAACTGCTGTTCAATAAATGAGGTCTAATTTATCAGTTTAACTTCACTTCTAAACACCTAATGCTTCCCAGCGCTGGGCGCCATTTACCAATGTGTGCAGCTCTGCCACAGCCGGTGGGTGGTGCGGGGAAGCGGGGCGCCCGCCCCCCTCCACCCACCAGCGCACATTGTGTTGGTGCATCTTTCTTTCCCTTTCCGTGTGCACTTTCCAATGTTGTACTTTTCTCTTTTTTTGTTGTTGTTGCTCTTATTGCCTTGCACACACGCACATGCAAATTCCCCGACACAAAATGCACGTCTGGACAATCTTGGGTGCCGACAGCTTTAATAAGGAGCCAGGAGCGCAGAGCCCTTCTCCCTTTTTATGATAGGCCTTTGTGTTGTCACCGCACAGAGATTCACGTTTTTTAAAAACTCCAGGAGGCGAACTTGGCAGCAGAACAGCAGATGAACGTATACTAGTAGGCTCTTGTTTCTAAATAAATGGAACAGGTATAGATTTGGCAAAAGGTCTATTTAAGTAGAAAGTCTTAAAAATAAATGGGCCAGAAATTTTAATTAACAGCTCGAGGCTATCCTTCAAATCCATCATTGAGAAAAAAAAAGCTCAAACATGCTACCCGCATTAGGATTACTCAAAATTAATCTTAATATCCAAATAATGAGCAAGATAAATAAAAAGTACACACACACAAATTGTATATACACACACATGAGTTCATTGGCAAAGTTAGGCTAGATACGAAATTTGAGCTGAGGTGAATGGGGAGTGCCATGTATTACATTAAAGAAGGGTGACTGGGTTATGTGGTAACTGTGAGGATTTTTCATTTTGATGGGAAGATCCCTAATTTGGCAGCTCTATCTCAGGTAAGGAGTAAGTGGAATTTGGTTAACAATCACATTGGTAAGTAAATTTCTGTCATTTTGCCATATCAACATTCTTCTATGATCTTAAAAGATTTCTTAGAGACACTGCATATGACATACTGGGGGCAATATTTTATTAGTGTATGCTGTCTCTGTAGTCTCCTTGAGCACATTAATTTTACCCTAATCTTCCTGAGGAATCCATCTGCCTAGAGGAAAATTAAGATTTGGTTACAGAAAGAAGGCGAGTAGAAACTGTCAGCCCTTGACATGAACAATAGAATTGTACAGCAGGGAGTGTAACCAGGTAAACCAGGATGGTATTTTACAGATTCCTCGTCACCGCCCGCCGCCCCCCCCTCCCTTGGCATATCAAAAACCAGGAGGACCAGCTCACACAGTGAGGGGGCAGCAATGATTTAGAGAAGATTCCTACCACAGTGGCAATACACTTAAAAGGCAAAGAATAGCTCCTTTCCTCTCTCTCTCTCTCTCTCTCTCTCTCTCTCTCTCTCTCTCTCTCATTAAAAGAAACTAGGAGAAAGAGAACATTAAAATAGAGAAAGTTGTCTCCCTCCCCATTCTTTGGCCAGGAGAAGGGAGGTGTCTGAGATAAGAGAGTGTGGCAGGAGGTAGAGGGGCCAAATGCACAGATTGAAGTAGCTGGGGCAGCTTGGTCAGCTGGTGGGATTTAGCTGTTTGGGATTCAGTTTCCACAGGCTGTCCTCACTTTCCAACTGCAGCCCACACCTGCCATGTAGATGTCTCTGGTTGCTTCAAACGTGAAAGTGCCACCTACTATCGCCAACCTCCTCTTGCTCTAACATTCAACATCGTATCATGTGGGGCTTCATTGCTTTTCTTTATATGTGGTAGCCCTGACTCTCTAGTAAGCTTGTCAATTTATTGATATTGGCAATTATTATTATTTTGAAACATAAATGAACAGTTTAATGAATTGTCATGAAGTAAACATTCCAGGTCACCACATATAGGTCACATTGAGCCTTGCCAGGTCCTCAGGAACCTTCCCTGTTTCCCTGTGCAATCACATCCTCCTCCCTCCTCCACAAAATAACTTTCATTATAACTACCTTACTTTTATTATAACTACCCACTTGCATATTTAATGAGCATCATAAACCAGACAGGAACCCTTGCTCCAGGCATCTCCCTACCACCATCATCATCAAAATACCCTGCTCTTCATCCACTCTTCCTTAAGTCATTTCTGATTTCTCTCCTTAATCACCACATTTGATCCTTCACCTCTTCTGGAATCACATCTTAAGAAGACAGACAATTGGCACATGTAGTATGTTATGTAGTATGTTTCCCCAGGTAACTCCCTGGCTCAAGCCGCCATTATCTCTTTCCCAGAAAACTGAAAAACTGCCCCAGGTTCTTGTGCTTGCCTATCATCTGTTTTCAGGGGTATGCTGGTAAGTGTTTCACGGGGGAAGGAAAACCTTGAGTTGCAGCATTTGCCAATTCCCTAAGATTCTATGCTGATATTGTTAGGTGATGGCAAGGCCCCTTGGAGGGACAAGAAGATAGAACCCATGCTTCAGGCTGGGAAAACCTGTTTTACAAAATTAGCCTTAATTCACAAGGCAAATTTAGTATCAGGAAGCATCAGAAAGTGCTAAGAATTCTCAGTAAAACAGATTCATAAATGCGCCAGAAATTTTAATTAACAGCTCATGAGTAAAAAACCATTCAAATCCACCAATGAAGAAAAACAAGGGCTATACTTTAAATCTCAAACATACTATCCACATTAGAATTGCTCAAAATTAATCTTAATATCCAAACAATGAGCAAGATAGATAAAAGTACACACACAAATTACACACACACACACATATGCCAGTTGTAGACTCCCTGTGGATCCTGGAATCTTTTTTTTTGTGATTGAGAATAGGGGTCAATGGAAAAGAGAACTTTTTGCAGGTTTTTTCTGATTTGGGGACATAGTGGGGTACCATATGTGGAGCACTTCAAAAGTATGGGTTCTCCTAGACCAAGAATCAGAATCTGTAGGGGCAAATATTCATATTTACAAAGCTCCATATATAACTTCAATTACCAGCCAGGTAGCACCAGCTAAGCCCCACCTAGGAGGAGGCAGGTGGGCTGATCCTTGGTCACTATGCTGAGAAAGAGGGTGGGCATGGGAGAGTGAAGAGGAGTTCGGTGTAGCAGAGTTCTTCCTGTAACTTTACTTAAGCACATATCCATTTCATGCCTATAAAATAAGCTTGGTAGCACTCAGATTTTATTGGTTTTTAAGAATCAGTATTGGGGAGAAACCAAGATGGCGGCATAGGTGAACACCGGAATTGCGGCCATGCACAACTATTTTAAAACAACAACAAAAAGAAAAAATGGACACCACCCAGACCCATAGGAAGGCTGACTGAGTGGAAATTCTACAACTAGAAAGAGACTGAGATGCAGAGGAGGTGCGGAAATAAAGTGCAGAGGTACAGAGGCACGCGCAAAGGGGCTTGCAGAAAGGGCTCACGGAAAGGGCTGGCAGCACAAGCTCCTGATGGCTCTGAACTCCAGTTCCAGGAGAGTTTCTGGGGACTCAGAACCATATGGGGAGGAGCTAGACTGTCAGGCACCATTGGACACCAGCAGAAACTCCACAGCGGCTTGAGACCCCGTGCCTCTTAGGACAGGGCTGAGAATCAGCCATAGCTGGTTGCTCCACTTTGTAGACTCCCTGAGACCACGCCCCACCCAAGCTGCACACAGAGGCTTTTGCATATAAAAGGCTGGGGAGCCCCAGGCAGCAGCTAAAAATAGCACCTCCTTGGAGATACAAATACAAGTGCCAGCGTATCCAGGAGTTTTGTACCAAAGCCCCACTGAAACAACTCTTGCCCCATAAGGGTGTCTCCAGCACAGAAGTTCTCCCACTGTAGACACAGCTGATTTGCATAACCAAGTGGCTTGGAGGTCATTTCCTCTCAGTGATCACCTAACACAGAAAGCCACTCTATCAACCCAGTAAATCAGCCAAAATGTGGAGACAAAGAAACAGAACACAAATGACAGAAATGGAGGAAAGCAAACGACTGGATATAGAGTTCAAAACCACGGTTTTACGGTTTTTCAAGAATTTTCTAGAAACCGCTGACAAATTTAATGAGACCCTCAATAAATCTAATGAGACCCTCGAGGATATGAAAAAGGACCAACTAGAAATTAAGTATACACTGACTGAAATAAAGAATATTATACAGAGGTCTAACAACAGATTACAGGAACACAAGAATCAAGTCAAAGAATTGAAATACAAAGAAGCAAAAAATACCCAAGTGGATAAGCAAAAAGAAAAATGAATCCAAAAATAGGAAGACAGTGTAAGGAGCCTCTGGGACAACGTCAAGCGTACCAACATCAGAATTATAGGGGTGCCAGAAGAAGAGAGAGAGCAAGATATTTAAAACATAGTTGAAGAAATAATGTCAGAAAACTTCCCCTATCTGGTAAAAGAAATAGACTTCCAAGTCCAGGAAGCGCAGAGAATCCCAAACAAAAGAAATGCAAAGAGGACCACGCCAAGACACTTCATAATTAAAATGCCAAGAGCAAAAGACAAGGAGAGACTTTTAAAAGCAGCAAGAGAAAAGCAGTCAGTTACCTACAAGGGGGCACCCATATGTCTGTCAGCTGATTTCTCAACAGAAACTTTGCAGGCCAGAAGGGAGTGGCAAAAATATTCAAAGTGATGAATAACAAGAACCTACAACCAAGATTACTTTACCCAGCAAAGCTATCATTCAGAACTGAGGGTTGGATAAAGAGCTTCACAGACAAAAAAAAGCTAAAGGAGGTCATCACCACCCAACCAGTATTATATGAAATTCTGAAAGGTATCCTTTGAGAAGAGGAAGAAGAAAAAGTAAAGATAAAAATTATGAACAACAAATACATATCTATCAACAAGTGAATCTAAAAATCAAGTGAATAAAAAATATGATGAACAGAATAAACTGGTGAATAGAATAGAATCAGAGGCATAGAAAGGGAGTGGACTGACAATTTTCTGGGGGAAAAGGGTGTTGGGAGTGCGGGAAGAGACTGGACAATAATCGTACACCTATGGATGAGAACAGTGGTGGTGGGGGGGGAGAGAAGAGGGTAAGGGCAGAGAGTGGGGTGGGAACTGGGAGGAGGGGAGCTATGGGGTGAAAAAAGAGGAACAACTGTAATAATCTGAACAATAAAGATTAAAAAAAAGAATCAGTATTGGCTGGTTGAGTTCCTTTTAGCCCTTGGTTGATGTGTGTGCATGATATAACCTCACCTGTGACCAGTTTCGAGTCCTAGCAGAAAGGCACTGGAATCTTCTGATTTATAACTTAAGTGAACATTCTGAGAACTTGAAACTTACCTCACCAGGACTCTAAAAGAGAAACAACTGACCCAAAGCCATCCATGGCCAAAGCATGATGTGTCTTGTGAGTCTTGACTGGTTCTTACTCCCATTTAGTCCAGAGACTGATTTCCCAGGTCACAATGGAGGCCTAATTGAATAATAAAAAAGAAAAGCTCATTACTCTGTGGGAGCAGGTTATGTGAATTGAGGCTAAGCCAGGATCCAGGAGGCATTTTCCCAGGACTTCTTCTTATGAAGCTATTACTCAATTTTTCACATTAAAAGACATCCCCAAGACAGAATCAGCAGAGACAGGATAAGAAGAAGAAAAATGACACTGTAGCTCTCAAAGAAAACAAAACCCAATTCCAAATGCTGCCCATCAGCTCAAGCCATTCATCTTCTCTCTCCTTTCATGTCATCTTATTTTATTTATATCGAAAATCCACCAGCTAGGGATATACCTTTTGAGTGATCTGGATAGCACCATAGGTCCAATTGCTGTTCAGCGAGTCTAAGCTTTAAGGCTCTTAATAAAACTGAAGGAAAAGAAAGATTCAAAGAGGGACTGTTGAATTAGGAGAATTGTCACCGGAGGCTTATTGAAGCAAATACAAATGGTAGTAAATGGAAATAGAAGTAAACAAAAATTGAATACTAGTTCAAAATATTTATATTTTTATTCAAAAATGTGATGTGTTTCAGATATTATATTTTAGTTCTTCAGTTGGAATTCAAGTGGGAACTATTTAAAAGAAACAGCATGTGTAAAAGCCACATTTATCAACCAAATAAATTGAAGGAAACCTCTACCATGGATTTTCATCTTTACAATGAGAACTGTAAGGGTAGTTTTAAGGACTAAGTGAGGTATATATGGCCCTGAGGTGTGGTGCTGATTTAGATAGGTATTCAGTTATTGTTAGCTATTACCAAAGCCATTGAAAAGGATGGCTTTAATGCACAAAATAGTTAGCAAAAAATTAATTTAAATTGTGAACTTTTTCAGTTATTATCTCTCCCTCCCTCTCTCTCTCTTTCTCTCTCTCTCTCCATATATATATATATATATATATATATATATATATATATATATATATATATATATAACGCGGGCTGCAGGGCAACGGGGCGGTGGAAGACCAGTGGCGCTCTAGCACTGCTATTCGCGCTGATCACTGACCTGGAGAATCAGGGACTGAGAATATATATATATATATATATATATATATATAGAGAGAGAGAGAGAGAGAGAGAGAGAGAGAGCTTTCTCTCTCTCTATATATATATATATGGCTAATATGCAAAGTGTCCCCTTGGGAGTTTGATAGCTTACTATGACGTGTGCTAACCACTAGGGGGTGGCTCAGATCAAAGGAAGGCCCCGATTGGCCCTAATCGCTAGCCAGGCCTAGGGACCCTACCCATGCAGGAATTTTGTGCACTGGGTCTCTAGTAAAGTATAACTATGCAGAGACAGCAAGATGGCTGCATAAGGTAAACACCGTAAATGCAGCTGTGAAAAACTATTTCAGAATAACCAAGAAAAGAAAACACGAACACCACTCACACCCACAGGAAGGCTGGCTGAGTGAAAATCCTACAACTAGAAAAGAGTCTGAGACTCGGAGGAGCGGCGGAAGCAAAGTACAAAGACAAAGGTACGGAGGCGCGCACACAGGGCTCGGGGAGAGAGCTGGCGCCAGAGGACACGGTTCTTTTCCAAAACGGAGAGAGCCACAAGTTCCCAGCGGCTCTGAACTCCAGTTCCAGGTGAGTTTCTGAGGACCCAGACACCCAGAGAAGGGAGACTGACTGGCACCGGGAGGAAATCCAAACCGGGTTTCTCTCAGCGTTGCTTGCAACAAATACCGTGGGACACAGAGACCTGGTGTCTCTAAGTGCAGGGCTGAGAAGCGCCATAGCTATTTGCTCCGCCCTGCCCTGCAAGCTCCCCGAGGCCCCGCCCCTCCCAAGCTGCGTGTGGTGGTTCGGGTGAAAGGGTGGCAGCGGCGAACCGGTCCGCAGCTTAGAAGATTATAAACTCCCCGGACGCACTGAATGCAATGCGGGCTGTAGGGCAA